>JACDJE010000096.1:2418228-2670728 GCA_016647715.1 Pavo muticus | reverse complement strand
TTCAAAGATACTTTTGCTCCTTCTTTGTTTCTCTCCCAGCACTATATTCAATAATGGATAACAAAATTCTAAGTTTTCATGTAGTGACACTGAAAACTTGACTTTTATCATAGCCAATTTTTCATTTTCAAACACGACATGAATACTTTTTGTAAGCAAAATGTAGACTGCCTACAGACATACTTTTTCACTTCCAGTATACTATTTACATGACATCTGACTTAAAAATAAGACCTTCTGGATTGGACTCTAGGCTGGATAGAGTCAATTAAAACTCTGTGCACGAAGAGTTACAAACCCTATCTACAAATATAAACAAGTAATAGCAGAGGGTTTCAGCCAAAAATTTAAAGAAATAAATGTTTGAAGAACAAACAGGGGACATTCCAGATGACATCCAATTACATAATTGTTTGTTGATAACACTGAGAACTAAGTTTGAGATTGGGTTTTAACCTGTACCAGAACTCTTCCTACATAACAATCTAATTCGAGTTTCTAAAAATAAGTGGAATTCAAAATTACTTGTGGTTAGTATCCTTGATGTAGCATTCCCTTTACTGTGTCCAGCAGACTCTTGAAATGTCCCTGGTAATCCAACTGGAACAGTCTTTATTATGAAACACAATGGTCTGGCTACCCAGGTCCTCATATATTGCAGTAACTTTCTTTTCTACTGTCATTCTATTTTTTACTAATCCTGGCAAAGTCTCTATCTAATGATTTCACAACTACCAACAGGAAGTGTTTCTTAGTAACTTTATGAATTATACCTTCTTCTGAAAAATGCTTTGGCTATAGTTCATATATTCAGCTAAAAGTTCTGGAAAATGAAGTTACTCATACATCCTACAAGCAGAAGAAAAATGGCCAGCGGTAAAGTTTATGACTCAGGTGCTGGAGACCAAAATTCAATTCATAATTAATTATAAACATTCTGGGTGAACTTGAAAGGTCTTTGTTCTGGAAATCAACTGGTGCCATAATCTACTTTCTGTTTGTTTCTACTGATGCACCTCGAAAAGTAGAAACAAAGTATTTTTGTATCCATTGGCTCTCCTGAGCGCAGAATTTACCTCAGAACTACCTATGGTGAACATTTGCAATAAATTCACTAGTCCTCTTACTTATGGTTGTTTGAGTCTTAACCACCTTTAGCGTATCTTGTCTTTATTTAGACTGTAAAAGGGGAAAAGACATTCCCAGACAGAAGATGTCCTGGATGATAATGCATATGAATTATGATGAGGATGGACAATCATATAAATATGTAATAAATATGCATTATGAATATCCTTATATGTATAAATACATAAATACATATATATATACACACTAAACTATGCTTGTAAGTCTATATGGGAAGTCTATATGGATGAATGTCTTCAAGTATTTACAAGTTAATTGTAGAGTTAATTAAAGAACACATTTCTCCTGACTTACCAAAAGAAAGTGAGTACACAAATAGCTGTTCTATATTACATTAGAAGATCTTTGTGATCTGTTCTTCTGTATCACTAAATTTTCTGTTTTTCTGTGTTCAAATCTTCTTGATATTGCAGAACTACAATCAAGCTCATATGAATTAGATTTGAGATTTAAAAAGTGTTTTTAGGAGACATTTAAATATTTTATCTGGTAAAATAAGAAACAAACCTTATGCTTTATCATTTTGTATTTTTTAAATCCTTTAATGACAAAAAACAAACAAACAAAAAACTGGATTAAAATAAAATGAAAACAAACCTCTTATCTACAACCAAATACCAAAAACACAGAAGCAGAAAAATGAAACAGTGTATGCTAAACTAACAATTGTTCTTAGGGGAGACAATAATCAAAACTGTGAGTAAATTGGACCTCTTCAAAACATTGTTCTACTTTCTTGTTCATTTACTCATAATTCCTCAATACCGTAAAAATATAAGCGCACGCAGGTTGAAGACACCTCCTTTCTCAAATAAAAATATGAAATGAATAAATAAATAAATAAATTTAGGTACTTGCTGTAGAATTTCTCTTACCAAGCAAAAGCAAAGAATGATCAATAAAATCCTCTCCCTCGATGCACAATTTCAGTCTAATGCATAAAGTCTTAGAAAACTGGGGATATCTGGTTAGCTATAACATGTTCATTTCCAGCTTCTCACAGATTGTTTTCCCTTGAAGACAGGAATTTCATGTTTCCATTCAAATCACCCAAGAGCATTACTTGTTTGCAGCTACTATTTTTGTATTATTAAATGCTTGCAATTCTAAAAGTGGGCATGTTTGTGTAAATACTCTTTTAAAGTGAGGAAACTGCAGATAAAGGAAAGTAGCTGAATGATAACAGCAGGGATAAAGAAGAGAAAGCCATTAGTGAATTCATTATTTTTTTACCTTTGGCATTTAGTCCTTCTGATTAATGGCTTTCCTGTAGGCAGCTATTTTCCTCTCAGATATTAACATGCAGAATATGTAGCATACAAGAATAAAGTGTTGTTACTATTTATGCAGCTTCCAAAATCCCTAAGATATCAGAGATGAAGACAAAATGATGGTAAATAAAAGAGAAAGTTAATTTATTGTATTCATTTCATCTTATGAAGAAGGACAGCTACATAGCACACTTGCATCTATAAATTTTTAGTGTGCATTTAGAAACAAAAATGTCTTGTTTCATCACACCTGTGTGTTCTTCACAAGTTAAAAAGCACAGATGGCAAGTTCTTCTACAGACCTTGGCATGTTGAGGAATATCAGCCTGTAAAATATCACAGAAGTCCACAACAGGAGGGAGAAGATACAACCTGTCTCCTCCAACTAAATCTAGATGCTCAGAAGGCAATTTGGATAAAATAATGATACAAAGTGTAATTCTTGCTTCTCTACTGATAAGGTATAAATCAACACCGCTACACTCTTTATATTTATAGCTTGGCTGGATTCTCGTTGAAAACAGCTATTCTCCATTATGGATAACCAAGAAGTCACCAGTCTCATTGCTCTAGTTCCATCATCAGCTCCTTGTCAAACCCTTCCTCCTATCTGCCTGCAGTGTGCATTCTCTACTTCTTTATTGCTTTTCAGATCTGATTTTCTTTTCATTGATAAATTAAAAGGATATAATCTTCTCCCATTATTTTTTCTCTTATGACCTATTACCATCTCCTAGATTTCTATAAAGTTGAAATTTCTGACTAGTTCATCATCTCTGATATAATCTTCCCAAACTTACATTACTAGTTTTACTGTCTGTTCATAGAATCAATGAATCATAGAATGGTTTGGGTTGGAAGGGGCCATTAAGATCATCTACTTCCAAATTCCCTGCTTCAGGCAGGGACACCTCCCTCTAGACCATGCTGCTCAAAGCCTCATTCAGCCTGACCTGGAGTGCTTCCAGGTAGGGGGCATCCACAACGTCACTGGGCAACCTGTTCCAGTGTCTCACCACCTTCACAGTAGAGTTTCTTCCTAGTATCTTGTCTAAATCTACCCTCTTCCAGTTTAAAACTATTTCCCCTCGTCCTGCCACTACCTGCCCTTATAAAAAGTCCATTCATATACTTTACTCTTTTGTCTAACAGCATTTTTTTAAAGAGCCTAATATTGGCAAATTCCACTTTTTTTTTTTTCCTGGTACTTCTTGCCTTCATACTCTTTAAAGCCGTTGTCCACAATCACTGCCTTAAATGCCTATTCTGTCTCAATGTAGACTCTCTCCTCTCCTTTCACGAGATAAAAGTTCATTGGAAAAGTTTCTCCCAGCCTACAATACGCTTTTCTTGACTGCTTCTCAATCTCGCTGCCCTATTTTCATTCTCCTCCCCTTTGCTGATTGATCTTAGTCATTAAATTCTTCAAGATCTTTTATTCAACCACTTTCAATTCCTCAGCCAAAATTACTAACTCTTTCAAGCCTGACTAGAGAAGGAAATCTACTCACATCTTCAGATCAACAATAAGACACAGTAGTCCACTTCGTCATTGTTCCTTAACACTGCACTGCATTTTTTTTTCACATTCGTAAGAAAATATTAGCTGTATTTTTCATGTAACTTCCCCATACAGCCAAATTCCTGTATTTCATAATATTTATATAAATCATATATATATAATGTCATATATAATATACAAACTATCAGTGTTAATCAACATTTAAAACTGCTACAAACATCCTATTTCCTTCCTTTGAGGACACTTCTCTCTTTTATTTCTTACCCTTCTCCACCATGCCACACTGAAAAGTTTTGTTTATATGCTTGACAGCTTTCACTGCATCACTGTAGTAATTAACGGCAGGCTAAGAAAGAGGAAAAAGAACACTGGCAAGATAACTTGTAATGTGCCTATAGCATATCACACAGAAGAATGACAAACATAGGACTGCAAAACTCTCTTTTACTGAAGTGGTTGTTAAATCTTAGATTGTTCGTACAGTAATGTAATGCGGTTGAAGAAAGGAGGCTAAACACTTCAGTACCCTCTATTGTCTAATGCAAAGAATAATATTCTTTTATTCTGGGATTATTTTTCTGAAGGTAAAATACTCAGAGCAAGGATGGTTAAAAACAATAAAAAAATCCCAAACTTATAAATCACGCATAACATTAACCTGTAACTCTCAAGAATGAATTATTTTTTGTATATGATATTGCCCATCAGTGTGAATAGATCTAGTTACCAGAAGCCATTTCCCTGAAGGTTAATTAACCATTAACTATATACATTAAATGGATACTTTGAAATAATAAATGCTTCTCAGAACAGAACTGCATACTTTTTATGTACAATGATTTCAATCTGAAGTTAGAATGAAGCATGTTTTAAAAATGAAATATTAATTTTACCATTTAAGGTAATACACTACTGAAAAGTTTGCAAATACTAGGATAAGGGGTAATTAGAAGACTAATAGCCCATGTAGTTTTCCATCCAACTTCAAGAAATAGTTTCTCTTTTCAGCATGCCTGGAACTTAACAGAAATATAGGCAGGGTATAGAGAATGTCACATGGCAGATACTAATTGTTACGATTAAGGTCTAACAAGCATGCTACCCTGCTGTTTTGAGAATGTCTCTGACTTTTGATCCTGACATCTGTGTCTTACAAGAATTTCACTCTGCTCTGACATTCCTTCTGATGTTGATCCAGGAATTAATGGATTGTGAAAAAGCTGGCAGGATATCATTTAAAAAATAGAATTCTTAGTGTACAACGGATGAAAAGGTATCAGAATTCACATAGTTTATGTCTGATACCAATACACTGTGTCCATATGCCTGTGTTTAGTATGAGGCAATACCTCAAAAGAGAAGACAGAAAATAAGATTTAAAATGAAGCTTCTTGCTGTATAGATGAACAGTATTGCTATTGTTCATCTTCACCATATTACAAGATGGAAACTATCAATGATTTAGACAAATTCTGTGTAGTGGAGATTCAGTTGGTTAAAATATCAGCAAAACATATTACAATTAATTGTGAGGTAGATTAAAAGTTTCATAAACTCTTTCAATGAACGTTAAAGGAATCAATAAAAATTATGAAAGAAATTTCATGAGGGCCATTCAGAAGTGCAATTACAGTGTGACATGTTTTGTGGTCGCCATCATATCATTTCAGTTTGGACATGTATTCAAGCAGTTTTGTGGTGCAATGTTTTCAGATTTAAAGGATTTCAGGGGGAAAAAAAACCAAACAAAAAACAACTTCAAGACACCGAATATCAAAAGTTAAACTGAGATTTTATCCAGATGTGCTTAAGACTGAAGAATTACATACAGAATTGAAATTTTACACATCAGAGGATATTGCCTTGTATTTTGTGGTTCTGTATAATTACTAGATGCCAGTGGATAACTTAAACATAGCTTAGAGTCACTGACATTAATGTGTGACAGGCAGCATTACAGAACATATTTTGCAACTTTAAATAAAAAAAAAAAGAAGAATGATATTTGGAAAAAAAAAATAGAAAAATAAAAATCAGGATTATCACAGCAGGAAATAAGTTGTGCCATCCTTAAAGCCAAAAACATCTTTCAATATGATAGAAAAAGAAATCAAAAAAGAACTACAAAGCTTCAACAAGTTAAGATGAATTTAGATTCAACTCAATTGTTGATTACTGTCAATATATCAATATAAATAATAAGAAATAAGATTACATGGTTTAACCACTTCTTCAGGTCAGGCGAGTCAACCAAACTTCAAACCAAACTTTTTATCATTATTCGTTAATCATTAATCTGTTTCCAGTATTTGCATCCACATTTTGGTTGTTTGGATGTTTTTACAATATCTTCTAACACTCAAAGGCATATATTTGTGACACAAAGTCCAGAATTAAATGTTATTAAGAAACAAATACAATTAATAAAATTAATAGTCCAGACAATCTATATTGCTATTTAGCTGTTCATGCCTACACATATATTGGAAGTACTTGTTTTAGGGAACATACGTGTACCCAAAATAAGTAGTCTATAACTGGAACCAATTTATGGGAAGTCAGCTTATATCTCAGACTTTAGGAATGAATACAGTGAAAAAAGCTTAGTGACTTGCAAGTTGTGTGCCTCTTAGCAGCACGTACAACAATTTTGTTGTTCAAGTGCGTAGTATTCACAAAATTCTAACAACAATACAATAATTCTAACAAGATCTTTTAAAAAGAGCCTCAACAGACATTTTTAATACTAATGCTATATCTAGGTAACTCGTTAATGTTTTGTTCAAGATAATTTATTAAAGACATCCATTAATTACTGTTTTAAGGTAAGCATGCATGCTTTTAAGTACTAAGACTTCTCTTACTTCCATTAAATGCAATTTAAATTTACTGTTCTATTTCTTCTTAACATTTCTGGAATTCATTTAAGAAAGAAAATAGAAAGTAGAACAGAGAAGAGGAAATTAAATAGTGGTGTAGAGGCAAAAAGTAAAGTGAATAGTTAAAGAGAAAAGGCTGGATTACATTCAAGATGGGGAAAAACAAAAGGCAAAGCTTGAAAAATCTGAAAAAGTAAGGTGGGGTGTGATGTGTGACAGGTGGGGTAAGATGAGACAGTTGGGAGGAATGAAATAAAAATGAAGAGCACAAATTAGACAAGACATTCATTTAAGCCCTTAACAGGCTGGATCTCATAGTTGTCATCAGACAGGAAATGTCAGAGCTGGCACTTTTTTTTTTTTTTTAATTCCTTTTGTTTTTTAAAAAAAAAAAAATCTGCCTTACAATACATAAAAGTCTATTTGCTTTAAAGAAAAATACATCTTAATTTGTTCCCATTTTTTCTCCTACTCAATCTTTAACAAACATCAATTCTTTTATACTGGAAACTACAATAATTATAAGGTTTAATACTTCCATTATATTTTGAGTTATTTTATTTAATACTTGAACAGGAGTTGAATTCCATAAAAATAATTAAACTTTGCACTTATAACTACAGGTGGATTTCTGGGGGACGAGAGTATTGCTAAGATGACGTGTGGTGTTATTTCACAAATACAAACAAATCCTTGCTCTACAGGTTAGATTGATAAAGATATGAAGATATTCCTTCCAAAATAGATGAAAATTGATTATGTTGAAAACAAGTTTCTTTTATTTCCAGTTAATGGAAATAACTTAAAGATACGTAAGTTTTCAATATAGTCTTTAGTAAATTTCTGGATAGGACATTTGAGGCCTGTAAACAATGGAACGATATATAATGTATTACCAAGCTTCTCTCAATATGGTCACTTAATTAGTCTGTGTTGTTTTGTCACATAAAAAAAATAGAATCCTTCTGTTCTGGTACATGGCAGAAAAGGCAAGTGCAGTAATTACAATGCACATGACCATAATTTGTTACTCCATTTCTTCTGAATAATCTCAAGGTTAAATTCAAATGCAGAATACTGCCAGTAGGAAAGTACATATAGTATATCTAATTTTTATTTATCCAGTACTTTCAAAACAATGTTATTTTTTTCCCCTATTTTTAGCTTAAACAATCTTTTCAACTTTTTATTTTAAAATGTTTATCTCAGATTATATTCGATTGTATACATTGAGTTAGTTAAATGAAGACCAACGCAGGAAAGGATCAGAAAAGGCACTTAAAGTACCCACAATTTGTTAAACTATTAGTAATCCTACACCTGTTACCAACACTGAATGGATGCTTAAGAAAAAAAAGAAAGAAATGAAATATCAGGTACAGTGATGTCACTGAGTATCTGATAGGATTTCCAGACACAACAGTTGACCTCAGATCATCAGGTTTAAAAGACATCACTAATATTTCTAATTTCTATTCTCTACTCGCAGTTTAAAAAAATGTATTGTCAATCACAGGTCTTTTTGGGTGGCCAAAAACACTCTATGAGAGAATCTCAAGTCTCATGAGGAGCAACTGAGGGCACTGGGATTACTTAGTCTGGAGAAGAGGAAGATCAGGGGAGACCTTACTGTTCTCTACAACAACCAGAAAGGAGGTTGTAGTGGGGGGGGAGGGTTGGTCTCTTCTCCCAGGCAACAGTAATAGGAACAGACATAATGGCTTCAAGATGCAACAGGGTAGGCTCAGGTTGAATATTTGTCTTCTCTGAAAGAGAGATCAAGTATTGTAACAGGTTGCCCAGGAAAGTGGCGGAGTTACCTGCCCTTGAGGTATTCAAGAAATGTGCAGATGTTGCACTTAGGGACATAGTTTAGTGGGCATGGTGGGGATGGATTGATGATTCATCAGACCAGATTATCTCAGTGGTCTTTTACAACTTTAGTGATTGCAAGATTCTATGATTCTATACTCTAGCAAAGGAAGATTCATCAAGCTTTATCATGTTTCAGTCACCTACATAAAAGAACTGATGCCAAGATCCTGCTAATCTTTTCATGGGTGCTCAATTTGAAAGGTTCTAAATATTTCCAGATAGTTCATTTATTAAACTAGATTTATAAGCATACTAGGTTAACAGCATGCATTCAGAGAAACAGGAATAGAAATAGGTATATTGTACTTCAAACATTTTGTAATATGCCCAAAAAGGCAGTATAATAGAAATGGAGCAAATACTTAGCCCTTTGCAGTATTATACTTCTGGTTTATATAATTTCTACAGTTAACACACATATTATCTCATTTTACCTTGCTTTGAAAATTAATCAAAATAGCCACTGGTTATAGCAGAGTTTATAACTTTACCCCATTATACATTCTATTTCACTGTATTTCAACATATTTCCATTTTCACTTACCTATCTTCAGACTTTAAAACACAGATGTGCTATTGTTCTTGATCTATCGGAAGAGTACTATGGCTTGTTCAATATCAAAATGCTCGTAGCATAAGATATCAACAAATTACACTAATTTTTCTAACTCATAAATTAAACTCTTTAATGTTGAAGTGAATTATGGACTACCTTAGTTTAAAATCTTCTAGATACTACCACCAGTGTGATGTCTTAATCATTCTCTTTGCTGAAGTCATCCTCTTTCCTCCCTCTACATTCCTCACCTTGCCTTGCATTGAGTATCCTTTCAAAACTCAATAGTACCCTTGGCAGTGAGGAAAACTGATCAAGAACTGTCACAATCACACACACACACACAAAAAGCAAGAATTCATGCATTTTATCCATTGCTCTTTGTTGCCAGCTCTTTTCCCCTTGCTCACAGAAAAAAGATTTTCAAGTTTTCTGTTTCATTAGTTACTCCTTTTAAAAGTTCCAGGCCTCAGGAGGGCAAGAAAATCAGCTATACTCTGTCTGATTGATATACAAATAACCTTATTTTTACATGTGCAAACTCATAGACCAGATATGTCTTATTCTGCAAAATTACAGGCTAAAAAGTGTTATACAGCCTCCTTCTTAAGATGTCAAGTAACAAAAACCACCAAGGAATTTCAGTACTTAGCTAAAATTAGTTGACATATTTTAAAAGATATCAAAATTACATTAAAAATTTTTGACTGATAAATATAGAATATATTTTGATAAGTATGTTCAAACATTAATTACCCATGCAGTTAAAAATGTACACTTCTTTTCCACTTGACTTCATATGGTCTCATTATGCTTTTTTATACCTTTGCCTACTACGTTACAGAATATTCCACTGTGAGACACTTTTTATATTAAATTATTCAGGTATTCTTGATATTTTAAAAACAGACTGACACTCTTTGGGCATTTTTGAAACAAAATACTGAGGGTAGATTTGGAAAATAGGACCTTAGAACTGTTGAATATATTTAAAAAGTAATGGACTTTGAAGAATTTCAACATATCTGCTAGTTAGGTCTCTAAAAAACTGATAGCTGACACCATAAGGTATATTTAAAATGTCTAGAAATACCATAGCTAAAGATACTGCAGGACTCTCAACTGAAAAACAGTAGCTAGAAGATGCACTTCCTATTGTTAAAGACATGTCCATGAGCCTCACACTATGAAAACTGAGAAGTTATTGCAACTGGTTCAGGCAGTAAAATAGTAAAATAGTAAATTCTCTTGTCGTAGGCATCAAGGTAGTAATTTTTTTTCCAAGTCCATTTCTATTGTGACTTGAGATTTTAATATATCAACCTCAGTTGTTGCAAAGGATTTTTTACAAAAAGTTATATCTATAGTATAAACATTTGGGATCTCATCTGTAAGAGGCTGGAGTACATTTAGATACATTTATTAATAAAGTATAAGGACACTAAGACCTGCTCTGTGACCAACATTAATCCCTTTTCCATACTATACGTTGAGTAACAGTCCAAGAAACACATGGAGGATATGATCCACAAATGTGAGACTGTGACCATTACAGTTGTTTGAGCTGTTTAGTCAACATGGAATGACCAAAAACATCAGTACTTCTGTCACATGTTCCTTCTTGCTGGTCTGATGTCTCCAGCATCATTTCTACATGGCCCAAAGACACACAGTCTTACTGTTCCGACCTGGTAAGGGTGCCCTGTAGCTAGGTCATTTACTGTCCACTGTCTGTGCAGCCTTCTGTGCTTTAAGTGGGGAAGAAGGATAGATAAAGTAAAGGCAGTTCTAAAACTCATGTTGCAATGGTCCCTAGGGAATCGCTGCCAGCTGGCATAGGTTAAAGCAACCAGAGGCCTGGGGCTACGGAGAGAATCAAAGAACTGTAACCATCACCCTGACAGCCCCACAGAGTAACCTGGATAAGTGAAGAATCCAGGTCTTTGTGTACACTGGAGAGAATATTTTTTTATTTATCAATGTATTTATCTATCAATATTTCTGAAAAATTTCATGTGTTAATAAATTGAACAATGTAAAATCCACAGCAGCAGATGGAAGTTGGATAACTTTTAGATATTTGACTGATATGTATGAGATGATTTCATGGAATAAGCTTGAATGGGCTCTTAAAATCTTATTTCTCAGCAGTGTTGCAGGATTCAGAGATTTTAGTGGACTGAATGATTCCGAGCCCCCCGCATGTTGATGATTTACATTGTCTTGAGAGGGAAGGTAGTTGAGCTTTTCATACCTCACCATTTGTTATCCAGCATTCATTGCTTTCATGGATTGTAAATATACAGAGCTTTGTAACTAATACTGTGTGGCCTTTAATTAAAAACAAGCTGAGGATCTGCACTTCCCACAGGATTTTGTGAAACCGACACACACTATTACTTAGATCTGGAAACAAGCATTCAAAGTAGAAACTAAGAAAAAGACTGTAAGTCTAAGTCTGGACAAGAAACACATAGATCAGATTTCAGTGGATATGATGATTCAGTTGAAGGATCAGCAGTTACAATGCCACAGCTCCTGAGTAACAGAGTGCTAGCATCTTTCAAGGTGTGTCTTTATCAGATATTTACTGCTCTATTTTTTCTTCTACTCAGCTGTATTTATGGGACTGTCATCTGTAAAAGTATTTGAATTCTCTATACCCTTCCATCACTGCTAGAGTAGCAAGATCAACCATGTGCATTCATCATGTTCAGGTGTGCCTTTCACCCTTCACCGACTATTGTTGGTCATCAGGAACATCTACTGTAATTTGTATAAATTCCCAGAAGAACTAGAGTTAAACAGGTCAAGAAAAATGCGGAACATGAGTGGCTGTATTCTTAGCTAAGGCTTTTTTTTTACAGAACACTGAGGAACAGAGAAGGCCCATGTCAATGTTCTTCATCTTGAGGCAACTGGCCTGCTCAGTTAAATCAGTGCGATACAATGGCAATTTCTCGTTGTTCTCTCTATAGACTGCTGTAGTGTTATCATGAATATCAAATAGAATATATCATCTGGCTTCCATAACTACCTCTCTTTACAATGAGCCTTAGAAATAGCATTTATGTACAACCAGAATTTAACTTGTAGCAGCAAAATAGTTTGCATAATAAGAAACCAAATGAATATATTCAAATTATTTTCAGAACTGAGAAGCTAAAGACTAAAGGATGGTTTTAAAGCTAGCTGTCAAAAGTAGTTAAGAATAAAAGCATACACTAATAAAACATTACTTGCGTTATAAAAATCCATTGCCATTGTAATTAATATCAAAATATCACAATTGGGGGGTTAAATTTACTTGCACTAATAAATAACACAATACATACTAGCAAGAATTGGAATGACCATGCCATTGAAGGGTTAATGGTTCTCGTTATGGTAGAAATTTAAATATCATGGGGAAGCACCTCCTGACCCAGCCATCACTGAGAATTATGCAGATTCAAATGGGAGCCACACAGGCTTTGATTTCCCCCAAGGATTGATGAACAAGTACAAAATAATAGAAAGTGACAGGAAGCAGATGACTGAGGTCTAATTTGATGTCATTCTAAAAGACAATATATCTTAAATTGGCCTTAGGAAAATTATGGGTTATAAATAAGAGAACAGAAACATGCATTTTATCATTTTAGTTCACTAATTTAAGAAGTAATCCTTTGAACAGATGAACAGTGAAACAATTGTCATTTGGCAATGAAAATCCGCGAAACTTAAGTAGGCGTACTTTGTTTGCATAATTTGCAATTTATAGAAAAGGCTGTAATCTTAAAAGGGAAAGCCTATTAAACAAAATTATGAAATGATCCGAAGAATTTTATGCAAATATTAATTTGAGACTGTTATGAAGACAAAGAATAGTTCTTAAAAACTATGATACGATGTTGTGAGGATATGCTTAGGAAACGTCTGCAATTGTAGCAAAGGATTAGCTACATATACTTACACAGAAATGAAAAAATATATATATGCTGAAAGGATTTCTCTAAGAATAAAAGCTAAATATTTTACTACCTGTAATTAGCAAGAATCAGAAATAGTCTTCTAAAGGACCAAGTTAAGCATAAGCCATGCTTTAATCCAAATCACACAGACTTCAGAAGATGCTGCATTCAATATGTGCTTATTTAATTTTAAATTACAGAATTTATAAAAAATACCAGCATTTGCATAATCTGAAGCCATTTCATTTTACACCAAAAATATTTGACATGTTTGTAGAGAAACAGCATATTTTTATTCATCAGAAGTGATGTTATTCATTCTGCATAATTTTTTTTCAGTTCTTTAACATTAATGAATAGAGGTATCCCAAACAAGATATTTGCTTTGATTTTTTCTCACTTAGAGGCTAAACACAGGAGATGAATTTTAATAATTCAAAACAGATTAATACAACTTCAAATTAAAAATTTAAAAATCAGGCATAAAGCTTTGGAAAGACTCACTACAAAAACTCATATTAAAGTATTGTCAACAAAGTTATGAAGATTGTCTCTAAAAATAGAGGTTTACTAACAAGCTTATTTTTACTGCCTCTTACCAAAAATAAATAAATAAATAAAAATAAAAGAGGCTAATAGCCAGTTTGAAAGCACCCTACTTCATAAAAAGGTATCACAGGCTCCCTATTATAATCAACATAAGAGAAAGAAAAGTGGCATTGCTCAAGTACTCCATCTGCAATGTAATCACATGGTAGACCTGGAGGCATTTCAACAGTGCTAACAGAACTGCCTCAGGAATCTACACAGCAGCCAGATGCCAGCCCTGGAAAAATATGTAATACTGCATGATATCTGCATCCTGTGACTGGTATTTAGAGAGAAGCCATAGGACTGGTCCTATGTTTTGGGCTGAATAATCCTAATACTTGCATATATTTTCATTTTGTGTAGTGCCATTTTTCTTGTAAGGATAAATTGAATAGTGCTGATAAAAACTGTGTACCCTCAAAAGTTTTCTGAGGAAGAGCTAAAATAGTTATGCATAACCCTATACAGACCAAAAAATAAAAACTTAAAAAGTGTTGTATGATTCAAGAACATTTTGCTGACAGCAAACTAAACTTGGCAAATAGTGAACATATCAGTGTATTCGTATGGTTTAGATTTTAAGTGCAAAGAAGATTTCAAGGAAATTTTTCTCTCTAGAAGAAGACTGCAAATATTTTACATACTAGGAGAAGCAATAATATATATCTGTATACTGCCTTTCCAAAATGTGTTTTCTATACACAATAAACATGCTTTAAAAAAAAAAAAATAAGGCTCAAATCACCTTTATTTCCACTTTCCCATTAAAGTCGGCAAGTTTCCTACAGACGAGAACTTACACAGTTTAGAAGCAACCTAAATGCTATTGCCATTGGAAAATCGTGCCTTGATTGTTATACTTCCTGACATCAGGTTGTTTTCCTGTATGTAATGTCCATTGTTCAGTGACATTTGCGGCAATCTTCAAAACTAAATTTTAGCCTATGTGATGTAAGAAATGTATCGTTTTATTTAAACTAAACTCAGAGAAAGAAGAGGAGGGGAGAGAAATTGCAACACTATACTGAATACAGTAACCTGGGTTAGGCGAGCAGTCTAACAAATCTGAAAGAATTAAAACTTCAGTGTACAGCTTCCAATAGTTTCCCTGAAGGTTTTCAGGGCTTCAGATCTATTGTACATCATCCAAGCACTTTACCTGGACAAAGTGTTGACTACAACTCAATCTGTCCAAGGAACTTGTGGTAACTAAACAAAAGAATACCTGATAGAGACTTTGATGATGTAACAAAATGTCTCACAAATGAGCTTGAAGCTTTTTAAAATTGCATCTTCCTAACCAGGCTTGAGAATCTCCCTCACACTTTATGGTGGGAGGTCATAGCTGGAGTCTGTTTCCACTCACAGCCAAGGCCCAGAGGAATCTCTTCCTAATCTGAAACAGTTTCCAAACTACCTTTAACCATGGGCCTTGTCCTGCATTCTGGAAGTATCAGGAAAACAGTGTTTATTCATATTACAAGCACATTTTTCATCTGATGTAACAGATACTTCACAGTACAACTTCAAAATTAACTTCAGAGAAAACCCAGCACCTAATAAATACTGTAATTGTGAAGTAAGAACCTGCGTGTTTTAAGGTTTGGCACAAAGTAATATAAGTATTACCACTACTGCTTCTTGTGTGTTAAATAGGCTGCAGAAATTGCCACTCAGTCTAGGATAAAAAAGATCCTAGACTTAAAAAAGATGTGGGCACAAGTTTTATATTCCTGTTTTGCTCGCAAAATAAAAATAAACCTTGTCTAATGTATACAGGAATTTCTCTCTGCTTTGTGATTTTCTGTTTCTCAGAGGAGAATGGTATTCTATGGGATTTCTTGGAAACCAACTTCTTCCAAACAAGCTGTTAGCAAAATACACCTCACAGTTTTTCAGTCTTCTTCTGAGCATGACTACTTCCATAGTTAATTACCTATCAGTTGGAATTTTAACAAAACAGATTATAATGCCTCCAACTGTAACTTAGGAGAGTATCATATGAATAATACATTCATATTTGTCAAGTTCCAATGAATATAAATACAACTTTCCAGATAGTAATAGGCAAACATGACTATTAAGAAATAGAAAGGTGGAAAAAATAGTTTTTTCCACATTTGGTTTTAACACACAGAGGAATAGATAAAATTGTAGAAGATATTAATTAGAAAGGATACATAGGTACTGAAAGAATTATTGAAGTCTTATTAGACTGGAAATATCAAAGCAGCTGATAATAAAATAAAGTCTTACAAGAAAAGAACCTGATGTATTAACAGACAATATGAAACTGTATGATAGAGGCAAATCCCACAGTGGGAGGTTAGGACTGGTATACAAGTATTAAAAGGCATGAGTTTTTCAGAAAAGTTAGAAAAATAAAGATAGTAAGGTAATGCTGTACATTAATAATGAAGTACATTAATAATTACAGTCTGATCTAGAAGTAAAACTCAAGGTATTTAATATAGTGCGGACAATACAATTGCCTTCACTTAAGAATTCTGAACCAACTGCTGTGTGCATTCAAATATTCACTAATGAATACTTCTAACAGATTTTAAAGGAAGTGGGACCTTCACATGACTAGAGAAGAGTGAATATAATTTATTTTTAAGAAGGAAAAAAATCAGTGAAACCACAGAGCACTCTTAAGAAGCCATTAAATATTTTGAAATACTGTGCATCTTTTCTTTACGTCTGAGTAAGACTCGAGACCGATGCATGAAAGGGGTAACATCATGTTTACAGCAACAAAGAGCATCTCACAAGAGGACGCAAGAAGAATTTGGCTTAAAAAGAAAGAAAACAGATATGACAACTGTTTAAAAATATACGGAAAGGAGGTAAACAGCAAGGAGGATGCACAGCTTTTTCAGAAAAAAAATGATTAGCACAACAGGAAGAAATTGATATTAAATAGATGTGGAAACTGTCAGAATGGAAATTAGAAGCAAGCTTTTAACCGCTGGAGGAATGAAAATCTCACACAGCCTTATTATAGTAAAACTGAGAGCAGAGAACCCAGCTAGCTTTTTCAAGAAGAATTTGATAAGTCTTCTACGGTACTTGTAGTGCAAGACTGACCCTGACATTATGGTCCTTTCTAGTTCTACATTTTCAAAGTCTCAGTTGAATTTGGACATTTAAAAAAGACCTTTGGTAGATAAATACAACGGTGATGCTAGTTTTTACTTGTCTGCCGTTATTTGGAAGACTTAACACTGCATTTCTCTTTCCTCAAAAATCAAAAGATTTTTGCCAGTTATGGCAACTAGAAGCAATTCTGATGGTCTGTTTCCTTGCTTTACAAATTTCTTAAAGGTATTTTACGGATCTAGAGAGATATTTGCTTATCCATTAAGCATTCAACAGGCACTTGGTTGTCTACACAAAATTTGTTCACAGAAATGTCTGTGCTCTACGCAGTATTGGAAGGGCAAAGCCAGGTTAGTGCAGGATTTAACATGTTTGTTGTGAATTATCCACATTCTTTTTCTTTTTTTATTTTATTTTAGCAAGATATGTTCAGTTTTCCCCTTTCATAGAACCTGAAAAATTAGTCACTAGACCAAGTTTTGCGCTTTCTCAGTAAGCTGAGAGCGAGTTCAAAGCAGAGGGAAGAGAATGAGAAGGAACATTATCTCTTTCTGTTGCAGTTCCAGTACATAGAATACATGTAATACTTTTTGTATTTGCTAGTACACTGACTTACACTAATGATTCCATAATTAGGTAAAGTTAGATCATTTATATCAGAAAATCTGTGCCCTTATAGCAATACGTAGATTACATTATAATTTCACCTCAATTCTCCGTATTAGAACAAAGAGTACAATACTTTAACACAATTATAATTCTAAACTATGAATAAACACAACCTTCAAAAAAGAACTAACTTCAATCAACCTCTCAAATTTAATTCTCACCTAACCTTTCTAACTTCACTTCTTCAGTGAGCAACCAGATGCACAAAACAGAAGCTAAGTAAGTGTTCTCACTGACCGGGTGTAGCTGAATACACAAACAATTTACCTTCTAAATATAGTTCTCTGAATTGCACATTATTAAGTGTTAAAACATACAACGTGCATGTCTGTTGTTGTTAGCTTCCCCTGTATTTTTTATCTAATTCTTCACCTCCAGAAAGCATTTAATAATTTTATACAGTGAAGCTTAAAATTTGCACAGAATAAACGTTTATACACTTAGATGACATTTTTTTCTTCTTCCCATACCATTTTCTCCTTCTACACAGTCTTCCCCCTTCTAATACAAGAGATGTGAGGATCAGTAGTGATAATGGACTGTAAGCAAGCTTTAACACAAAGACGTGGAGTTATATAATTTTAAGGATGTTGGCTGACAATGATGCTGTGGTTAAACCATTGCTCACTGGCTCACTCTGGAAAGAAGACTAAAACATGGCATGCTTCGATCTTACTCAATACATCCTTAGACTTCTTGCAGAACAACTGTATTTTGGACTATCTGCCCAAACAAGGATGGTGACAGTTCTGGTAACTAACAGAACTGACCTTTCGTTCTGGCAGACAATAGCACATTGCTTAGAAATGATATATATCCAATCATTCCACGCTAGGAAGAAGTGTTTATCTGCAGAAGTCCTTTCATTCCTCCTCTGAAGTGTGTTGGTCTGCTAAGGAAAAAATTTGCTTCTGCACTGAATAGTGGCAACTTTGAACAAGAGGACAGCTCAAGTTTGCAATCAATATATAAAATTACACTTACATAATATCTATATAGTCTGCCACTTAGCCCAGTAGAACTTTGCTTTTGCTTTGAACAATTGCTGTCTTTAAGACTCAAGGACTTAACCTGGGGGAAAAAAGATCATACTTATAAAGAATTTGTAATCATTCAATTACAAGATTTGTAATCATTTTTTGAATACAATATATTAGAGTGTAATAACCTGATAGACGACACAGAACTCAGATGGCTTAGCTTTTTTAAGCAGAATTTTGTTGGCTCAAGGTAAAATTTTACAATTGCAAATATCTGCATGTAGTTTCCTCGCTATGACAGCAGAAGATGATTCACAATTATTGTGAAACAACACTTTAGCTCACAGTACAGGCTGCAATGTGTTCTTGATTCACAGTCTGTCTGTCTGTTCTTGATTGTTGTCTGAACTGAGAGACCTCTTCAGAAGTCCAGTAAAGTAGAATCCTTTTTTGAAAGAAGAACATATGAGAAAAGTACAAGATTGGTAAACCAATTCCTGCCACTCAGCAAAGAGAAACTTATACAGCCTGTTGGATAATGAATCTCTCAAGCTGTTGGAATGATATAATGGAGTAGATAGGAATACTGAAATTATCAGTGTGTCTGAGTGAAAGATAATCAGCAGAGAAGACCAAGCTGGAAAAAATTAAGAAGTTGGTGGCTATTCCTGAATGGTGCCAGCACACAGATATTAATCACTAATTCTGGACAAAATCATAGAATCATAGAATTTCTCAGGTTGGAAAAGACCTTAAAGATCATCAAGTCCAACCACAACTTAATCATACTACCCTAAATCTAACAGCCCTCCACTAAATCACGTTCCTGAGCACCACATCCAAACAGTTTTTAAACACATCCAGGGATGGTGACTCAACCACCTCCCTGGGCAGCCCATTCCAGTGCTTAACAACCCTTTTTGTAAAGTTTTTCCCGATATCCAACCTAAACCTACCCTGGTGCAACTGGAGGCCATTTCCCCTCGTCCTTTCACCTGTCACCAGTGAGAAGAGACCAACCCCGCCCTTGCTGTTATCATCTTTCAAGTATTTGAAGAGAGCAGCAAGGTCTCCCCTCAGCCTCCTCTTCCCCAGACTAAACATCCCCGGTTCCTTCAGTCTCTCCACGTAGGCCATAAAGCCCTTAACAAGCCTTGTTGCCCTTCTTTGGACCTGCTCCAGCACCTCAGTGTCCTTTCTGTATGGATGTGCCCAAAACTGAACACAGTACTCGAGGTGAGGCCTCACCAGTGCCGAGTACAGGGGCAGGATGACTTCCCTAGTCCTGCTCACCACACCATTCCTGATACAAGCCAGGATGCCAATGGTCTTCTTGGCCACCTGGGCACGCTACTAGCTCATATTCAGCTGACTGTCCACCAGTACACCAAGGTCCCTTTTCCATCAGGCAGCTTTCCAGCCTCCCGAAGCCTGTAGGACTGCCTGGGCAAACCATTGCAGCTTAAAATGAGATCTGAATAACACAAGGCTGAAGGGGACAACAGAATTCTCTGATGTTCTGGACGCACTTGAGAAAGTGTTTGGTTAAGTCAGCACAACCTAGTAGTCCACTACATAAATATTTTCATATGTACAAAGTTTTAAGTAGGCAAATTTCTCAGTGTAAGGGTTACAACAAAAAACTGTTTGGAAAGAAAATGGGACTATATGAATTTAGCAAAAATTCTAGAAATGAATTTCTTTTTACATCTTGAAACTGGCAAGTCACTGTAAATCGATTAGATGATTTTTATGTACATCCCTACATTATTCTAAAATACTGTATTAGTTTAGTTTTTAAGTGGTAATTTTTATTTTAATACTGAATTGAGGTAATTCAACAAGATTCAAAACAAAAAATGTAGCAAATGATATATTAAAAAAAGAAAAGCAACAAGCTAAAAGTCGACACTTTTACAAGTCTAAAAAGAACAAATGTTAAAGCATAAAACATTAGCTTAATAAAATTACAGTATAAGGTACATAAAATTACATCTGTGTGATATACAATAAATCTAGTGTACGTACTGCAAACAGGCCTTGTCTTTTGGGATCTTTTGGGCATGACTTGAATAAATGAAAATTAATTTATGGAAATTATAGTACGAAAAAAGCATCTTTGAGAAGTGCACAACTATCTAATGTCTCATTTTTACAGACACAGGGTCCTCATGTTAAAATGAAAAAAGCACCTTTGAGATGTGCACAACTATCTAATGTCTCATTTTTACAGACACAAGGTCCTCATGTTAAAATTTAAACAGCTAACATTTATGTACTGATTGTGAAAAACTCCTGTTGAATATTTCAGGACTCGATTATTTAGAAATATTGAGGGAAAATGGCGCCAAATCACAAGATAGTATATGTGAAAATCAAATTAAAAAGACAAAAATAAAGCAAATATAATCTTCAATTTTGCCTTTTAGGTCTTTTTTTCTTATGTTCAGGTCTTAAGAGAGTGAGTAATTACCTTTGAGTGTTTACAACAATTAAAGAATAACATTGATTAATTAGGAAAGAAAGTGAAGAATACTAATCAATCCTTATGACAGTTTTTCTTCTCCCACCTCAAGCCTTTTCGTCACCCACAAAGAATGTGTTTTCTATACTGTTCAGATTCTTTGAAAAAACATTCATATTCTTGTCCATTCACACAAAACTCTCTTGGTGAGCATTGTTTTAGGAGGAGTGGGTGGTAGGCAGGGGGCACAGGATGTGGAGAGAACAGATAGGATGTCAGGTGAAGATGGAAAGCTGTGCCCTCTCTAACCAGCTGAAGACTCTGCATGATTGTTTTCTTACAAATAATACCTGTGGGTGTTGAAACTGTTCAGGGAATCTATCAAACATACTCTTTCACTTTGCTGTTGTAACTCTATAAAATTTATTCTCATTTCAAAAGACTCTTGGCAATAATACCTGTAGGTGGTTGAGTAATTTAGAGAAAATCTGTCAAACCCACTTCCACAGACTTTAGCAATAGAATTCAGTAATTACTTTCAAAGTTGTAAAATGCAATGATTTATTTTCAGTATATTCAGAAAGTTCTAAATTGAGCTTTTATTTTTTATTTGAATGACTTCTAATAAGTGTAGTTGAAGAACTAACTCAAAGAGTAGATCTAATAATTGTGCAGCATTTCATTTAACTCACAATAGGGGAAAAATGTCAGTGCTGCACTTAAGTAATAGATATGACATTACTGCAAGTATGCTCCCATTTTCATGCAGGAAGACAGTCCACATTTAGTTGTCTCCTTACATAACTCTAAAATGATACATCTGAAACTAACCTTGATTCAATCTTTTCTGTGCAAAACTACAGAATATTTATGAACAATGTAACTCAAGAACTCTTTCTCCTGCCCAGCAGATATTCTTAATATTTCTTAATTCAGAATAATAAAACAAATTTGAAAACTCAGAATTTTATTGTAAATCTGGTAACACCCAAGAGTTTTCTTAAGTGCCCCCATATTCAGGCACACATTCAAATTGCTTTGCTTAACAACCTACCCTTATCAACTGAGACAAATGAGTGAACAATTATACAGTCTAGCCTATGGCAAATACGATGTATTTTGACCGTACTCAATCTCTAAAGAAAGGAAGTTCCAAGATGAACTGATAGAATTTAGAAGCACACAAAGATGGTCAATATCCATAATTTTAATCATCTGACAAATTCTTGGAACCCAGATTTGGGTGATCAAAATTACTTTATATGCCATTAAATCAAAGACTATGAATGCTGGGCATTCAAAATAAGTCAAATTCATATTTCTATGCAGAGATGCACTTACTTCAAATAGGTACAGGCATCATTTTGTGTTAATTCAATTACAAGACTGGCAATAGTGAATTGGCAATAGTGACTGGAAAACAGTGAATTCTTTTCCCTTTTCCAACAGCAAAGAATACACGTCCTGTTTGGATTCACTTGGTTATGCACGTGCCACTGATTTGAAGGAGTTGCAAATGCATTGGACAGAGATGCTGGATGCTGCTATAACCTCTTTAGTCCCAACTGGTGACTTAATTTCTAATTTGCAAAAGAATCTCATCTCTCATTTGTGGTCTGTGCTTTGACTACTATGTATTTTCTTAGCATGTTCTATACATTTCTAGAAAACATTCTTGTTTGAATAGAGAGAAGCAGAAAATAATGGAAGTTAATGACGAAAAACAATCCAGAAATGACATTTTAAGAGTATTAATTTAATTCCTTACCCACATTTTCAGACACATTTCCTCTCACCACTATATTCTCTCTACAGAAGGAACTGGTTAAATTATAGTGAAAAAGGACGGGACATTATTAGCAAATTACCTCATCAGAGCAAGAGCTATCTCACTGGAAACATGAAGCATGAGTACCATTACCACCCAAGTTACTGTAAAGCTTTGAAGTTCAAAAGAGAAACTGTTTAATAATTACATACCAGTAGGAAGAAAAAACAGAAGCAATACATTTATTGCTGCTTATAAAAATGAAAAGATTTATCAGTCATCCTCATAATAAACATGCTGTATCTGTGCACTTAGTCAAATTAGCCTTTTCTATACAAAGAAGGTTTTAATTACGCAGTTTTCAATAATCTCAACCCAATTTTCTCTCACTAAATAAAGCACTGTGTGATTACTGAATTTGACAAACCCATCCTTCATGCTTTCTAGACATAACTGTTGATCCCACATCTTTCGAAAATACATTTCAGAAGAATTTAGGATTTCCAATAGTTTCCCTGGGAAGTAAAATTCTCCACAGATATTCTTTATTCAAAATGCAATATAGCATATAGCAGAAATTGTTTATATGTTGTATCAATCAAGTGCCATCTATTCTGAAAAGAGAAAAAAAACCTAGTTAAAGTATCAAAATAATTTTCTTACAAGATAAATAGCTCAGAGAAAAAATTCCTATGACATATGTTTATGAAAAATCAGAAGGAGCCATTTATGGTCTCATAAATCAACAGATTTGGTTCAAATCTGAAACATCACAGTATTAACTCACTGTGATTACAAAGCTTTGGATATCGCCCCTCGCAGGTGTCAAATCAAATCAACGTAATATTATAATTTTTAAAGTATCTGGTAACAGCTGAACTATTTAGATAATAATTGTTTCTTAGATGTATTTTAATGTTGGTTTAGAGAAAAAGAAAATCCTCACATTTTTACAGACTACCAAATAAGGCTGAAAAATAGGAAAAATTGTCTTACTTGTCCTGACCTAAACAGTTTTGTGACAAGGTAAATGAATTATTCCATACAGACAGACATACAAGCCCCTAAGTGATGGAAATAAATAGGGCTTTGAAATAACAGCGTTCATTTTTCAATACAGCTTTTGCTTTCAGAATAATTACCTATGCACAAACTCTAGATGGCAACATTGCACTTACTGTATTACTACAACAAAATGTCATGCTAAGTCCCTACATATTCTCTTTATCAACATTTTATGTGCCACAGATCTATAGCCTCTTATTATAAGTGTAATGAAGCAGAAGTTATTGAAGCATTTTATTGATTGCTCAGATCACAAGTTTACTGTCATACTGAATTGGCACCTTACTTGCTGAAGCAAACTGCTGACACCTTTTTAAAAAAGTGACAACTACATCTATTTCATGACCAGAAATCCATTTTCATCTCTATCAAGACAAGAATGCAATTTTCACTTCATTTAACTGATGTTAGGCCTGCTCAAGGCATGACACTTAGAAAAAGACACAAGTTTAAGGTTCTTAAAATACTTCTGGTAACTAGAATGCAGTTCAGTTGTGGGAAAAATTTCAACCATCGCTCAAACTATAAACAATACAACATGATAAGAATCACTTATCAGAACTATCAAGAGGGCAGTATTTTCTATCAGTTTCAAACCGCAACACTATTTCCATATTCTGTTAATAAGAAGCTGTGTTGAAATATTACACTTCCCCATAAAATCTTGCTTTACACAAAGTTTACTTTAACATGATATTATTTCCTGAGTGGTCCCTACACAGGTCAAACAGACAAAAAATTCATTTTTTGCGTGACCTCTGAAGATTGAAATAAAGATACTTAACACCTCTTCCTGAGTGTGAGTCAATGTCGTATAAAATTAGACGAGCAGAAGCTGCAACCAAGAGTAAACTTAAATATTTAAGTCTAAAAAAAAGGCAGGGAGAGGTGGGCGAGTGAGGTGGGGCTTCTGAACTCAGGCTGTTCGCTAACAACACAAATGCAAGCTAAGGTTGAACAGGAAATCAGTTTCCTTCTTCTTTTTTTTTTTCAAAGAGCATCTATTAATTATTATGCCATCTTTAGCAAAATGTAATCTGATTTTCTGAAAACAGCATTACAAAGAGGGCAAATATGCTTCATGGTAATATTCTGACAACTCAGTCAACTAATATGGATATGAAGTATGCATGAAAAACATATCGATTAAAAATACTTGGCAAATAAAATGTATCACTTGTTAGTTTCTCCCAGCCAAAACACTTGCAAAAGGATTCTAAATAACAGCTAGCTTATATTTTATGTCTGGGGAAAAAACAACACATAAAAGACTCATTAGAAATCTTACCACGCAACAAAATTGCTGAAATCTGTGGAAAATCAACTGAAGAGTCATGACACACATGTTTCTTACAAGAACAAAAAAGAAAAGTTATGAAGAGAAACTTCTGTATCCGTTTCATGGATGTATTCAACCTTCAGTACCTGAGTTGGCTATTTCAAAAGAGTAGTGAAAGACAATAGAAGGAATATATATATTTTTTTCTCTTTGTTCTCATAATTGCATTATTATTATTTTTTTTTAATCACCATTATTTTTTATGGATCTACGTAGCAAAATGAGGAAAAACTTATGAATTAAGATGTCTCTGGATTCAGCTTAGAATAATAACAGCAAAGCTGTTGCATATACTCTTTTGAAATAATATATTTAAGCTAGAGTTCCCATAGCTGAAATGTAGAAATATAGCTGAATTGCAGAATCAGCCAATAGTTTTATTCTCTCTTATTTGCTTGTGGGTATTTTCATACTAGCTCTATTACTTTAATGTAAATTGCTGTGGTTCAAATGATTAATTACCATTACTATAAATTCTGCTAGATCAAGCTAACAAACATTCAACACAATTTCCTGTCACTTCTCATCCTAGCTCAGTCCCCTCATCCCCACATATAACATACTTGCAGTAAAATAAAAGGACTCTGAACAGAACCTTAGGACTGGCTATGTTTGTTAAGTACTTCATGGAAGTTTTGCTAAGTTTGTGCAAGTATCATACGTTCAAAACCATTTAAATATACTTAAAGCAACTTGCCATTCTCAAATATTTATACCTATACATTTTTCATAATAAATCTTAACCGTGGCTATGACTGGGATTATTCTTTCATTTACCTGTTCATATGTGTTTTGTGTTATTTACTAAAGGACAGATAAACAGCTTGAATAAAGTGTAATTCTAAATGAAGAAAATGTTTAAAAATCATTAATATCATTTTAAAAGGTATTTGAGTCTTCTCTTTTGGTCTCTGTTTAGCTGTGCTAGGCCAGTGAATGAC
This sequence comes from Pavo muticus, assembly GCA_016647715.1. NCBI lineage: Eukaryota > Metazoa > Chordata > Aves > Galliformes > Phasianidae > Pavo > Pavo muticus. The sequence goes on along the minus strand of JACDJE010000096.1, from coordinate 2,644,604 downwards.
AGCTTCCCTGCTTGAAGCACACAGAAAGCACAGCCTTCCTCATTCACTGTCAGTACTATGGCCTTTTCACACGTTCCCTCCACAGCAGTGTTTGTCCCCAAACACTGGAACCCAGCACAATGGCATTCCTACTTCAACACCCCCACCAAGAGCACCACTACATATGAAGAATGTTAATGAGATGGACATCCCCCATCTCTGAAAGTGTTAACTATGTCTCATGCTATCAGATATAACGTTATTTCTATTGTTAGGTGTTACATTTCATTTGAGTGCAGTTTCATTTTTCAGATGTTTTTCTTCTGAAAACATTTTTTTAATAGAAACTATAGTAGCTTGACAAAAAGATTTTAAATAAGATTTACCCAATTACACATATTATTTGCATAATAATTCAGATTTTAACAGTTATATTTATTAAGGCATCTCAGAAATTCCAAGAGCCACCAAAAGAGAGCATGTTTAAGACCGTAAGGCATAAGGCCGCCATCTGAAATCCTAATAGCAAAACAATTCTAACAGTACTATTGTTTAAATTTCCCCCCTTCTTTTTTTTTGGTGTTTTAGTAGAAAACCGCATTTCACAGTCACAGAAATCATGGCAGTAAAATGTCAAAATAAGATTGTAGTGAAGCTGCTATAATATTTTATGGATATACAATTGCAATTAGAAAGAATTGAAAGGAAAAAAGATCAGAAGGCTTTTGTAGTATAGTGATTAAAGTTTTTTTTTTTCCTATCTCTTTCATTTAAGGTACTGCACCAACCTTTTCCTAAACATCAAGTACTCTCAGTTTTACCTAGTTCATTCCACCTTATGTTATTCTCAAGGAATACTAATTGTAGAATACTGACAGCCTTCTTTGAAAAGGTACAAAGACTACAGCAAAGTACAGCAAAGAGATGGTAACTCCTCACTGCTTCCTTCCTCTGGGGCAAGAAGCTACAGCGCGCTTATAAAAAGCACTGAGCAGTGCAACTGCACAGCGTGGACCAGAAGCTATGTATTTTTTTAATCCAACACATGTATTTTAAATTGAATTTGAGTGGATTTTAATAGAAGTCACATGTATTTACATATTTTTTGTTGTTTTTTGAATTTGATTTCAGTGGAGTATATTAGCAAAATAATATGGGATCAAAGAATTCCTTCCTGCCCCTTTTTTACCTCCGTTCCCTTTTTTTTTTTATAGTGAAAAGAGAAAATAACTAAAAATAATGAAAACTGTCAAAATAACACCGCAATAAATAGAAATCAATACATTTTTGTAATACTGTCAGATTTTATCTTGGTATAAATGCTGTACACAGTTATGATAGAGTCATGCTGTCAGGCCTTGGCACAACAGGACAAAGTGATAGAGTATTTTGATTGAATGTCCTGGCTTTTTATGACCATGCATCCTAACCTTGTATCTGTACCATAGCACAATTTACTCTTTACCAAAAAAACTTGTTTTACTTATTTATAAAAAAGGTCAGCATAGTGAGAAGACAGTTATTTCAAGGTGTTTTCATAACTACAGTATAAGATAGCCTATTTTACCAGCTTTGTTTACGTTCAGTACTAATATAACTTCAGTTACAAAATGGTCCGAAAAAATTAAGACACTTTAAATTGATCTACATGTTGTATATTGTCTTTGAAGTAGTATAATTTAAACTAACACTAGCTTTCAACACATTAGCTGCACAAAACACTCAACATCCTTCTGATGCAAAAGCACTTTAATGAATTGGAAAAGTTTACTACAATATTTTAAACGTAAGGTTTTTTTGTCAACAACTGTCATGCACATAAATGTGCACAAATATTTATCCCTGTAATCTGAAGACTCTTAAAAGCTGAAAATATCCAGCAATGTCATACTGAACTTCTGTATATGTGTGAGCCTTTCATTAGAAAGAAACACTTGCCTCCAGAAGAGATTTCACATCTATGAAAATTGCTCTGTTTTTGGTCATTTATAATTTCCAATTAAACAATGCTGGACAATCACCAGAGGAATAATTAATACAAGTTAATTTTCTGAAACTTCTTTACATGTACTTTATAATGATGAGCAAAAAATTGTTGGTACTGACAGACTTGCATATGAATTTTTATTTAAAACCTCTTTTGTCTGCTTTATTCTGCTAATTACTTCTATACTCACTAAATACTTGTAAAGCATTCTGTATATTTTTTTCTAAAAGAGAAAAGGCTGTGGAAAGTAATATGTCTCATTCCTGTGGCCTTTGTGACAGGCAGCATTGTCTTAAAAGTGAAGACTGTAAATAAAACGTGTAAAGATATTTCTCAGTCTTTAATGTATCTCTATACTGACACAGAAACATTTTGAAGCATAATTCTTTTCTGCTTGTTTCCCTCTCACACACTCTCATTTTTGTTTTTGTTTTTTTGTTTGATTTCTTCTTGCTGACCACTATTAGCTCTAGACAGGAATAGTCTCTTGTAGTCAATTCTCATTTCTCTTTATGGATCTGACAGCAGGAGGTGCTGTATAAACAGTGTGACTGACACTTTGCTTGCACTTCTCCTCCCCCTTCCTACACAGACTGGTACTATGATAGTCATTCTTAACTCTGGGGCTTGAGATCATTTTGAAATTCTGGTTTCCTAGCTGGTTGTTTAATTTCTATATAGTATATTTCCTGGAAAACCTGTACATGGTTTTCTACATTACTCATCTCATAATCTTTAAAAATGTGTACATTTCTGCATGTATAAGTGAACACAAGTAAATACCCTAAACAAGATCTTTTCTTATTTTCATTTATATTTCCTAAAATAAAACACCCGGTTAGAAAAAAACCAAAATCATCCCATTGCTACAAAGCTATGAAACAAGAAATTCACTCTCTGTATTCTACTGTTTTTTCAAAATAAAATGCATTTCTGGTAATAAACCAAAAATAAGAAATAATCTTTAATGGCACATGTATAGTAATTAAGCATGGGGTTTTGTAAATATTATAGTTATTGAATCTTTCATAATGCAACACTAGTTACATGTTTTATTTATTTAACAAATAAATCTTTCAGCTAAATAATCATTTAGATTAGCTTTATGAGAAGATCTATGGGACCATTAAAAACTGCAGTGCAGAACAAGCTATGAAAAATTACTGCTTTATAGAATTTCCACATAAGGATCATCACAGCTAAGCACAGCATGCAGCAAGAAAACAGGATACATACGACATCTCTTACCAAAAGAGAAACAGTTAACTCCTTTACTGTTGCCTTTGTGATTACAGGACATACATTTCATTTTCCTTAAAGGGACTGCAGTTTATGCAATATATGTCACACGTCTTTATGATACCAATTGTTGTTTTCTATAGAATTAGTACATTGCAAAATAAAAACAACAAAGCAGACTTTTAAGCAGTGGGACAACTCACCGGCTTGCAACAGTTTGCAGACTTGTAATCGTTGGTGCAGGGCCAATAGAGCTTCTTGGATATAAATCTTTGCTCTTAAGAGGCTGAAGCCTTCTCTCTCAGAGACCCAAACAGGTCCATGCAGAAGTGTGATGGAATTTTGCAGGCATCTGTCTAGCACAGGAGCTAAGCAAAGAAAAGGAGAAAAAAAATGCATTCTTTTGATCTAACCAAAATATACAGTCTCTAACACAGCCTCAGCATCAGAACTAACTCTTAATATCTATTATTTATATCTGACCTGGGTTAAGTCTTGGAAAAGCAAGTCCTGCATTTCTAGTGGCCACCATGAAGGATGTATTTATATTGAGACACCCCCCATGAAAAACTCATAGGCTTCGTGAGCACACCTGAATAGTTCTGAAGTGTGCCTAACTAGCTGCACAGAGTGTCATGGTGTGCACTGATTGCCTTATCTTCTCATTTATCACAGATGAGTTGGAACCAACCTTGCTGAAATCTACTTGCATTGTCCTGATAAAATTGCAAGATCCATGTTGTTTCTGTACGCAGTTTCCTGTTGAGGAGCTTACATACACCTAACACATTTCAAATGGTAACACTCACAAAATATAATCAACGGTCTTATAAGCAATTTTATTATAACTTTCTCATTGCTACTACTTGAAAAACAACTTCTAACAAATAAAAAATTTCAGTGTAGCTGTTTAAAAATCACAGAAGGCCAAATAAAACAATGGACTGAATTGATTCATGGTGATGGTCTCAACAAGATATTTTTCTTGCTATTCTTGGATTTCAAATCACTGTAAAGGTTGAAAGCATTCTCTCCTAGGGACCTAACGTCACTAAGCATCACAAATAAGGAATGATTATTTGATCTTCAGGCATTACAGAGATTCATATACTTTACATGTATTCTGTATTTTACTCTATTTTGTAATATACACATGGGTCTTTCTTATGTGACAAAATAAAACAGCATTAACTAGAATTTCAGGTTTCTGCTTTATATTGTAGAGAGGAGAGGAGAGGAGAGGAGAGGAGAGGAGAGGAGAGGAGAGGAGAGGAGAGGAGAGGAGAGGAGAGGAGAGGAGAGGATGAATTACACTTCACTTATTTCACTGAGACAAAGTTTCAATTCAGACATGACAAATATTTAGCCTCATTAGCTGCTTAGTCAGCTGCAAAAGCAGAGAATGAACTAAGACAATAATTTAGAAACTTCCATATATGAGTTCTTGGAGTCTTTTGGACAAACAAAGAAGGAATGAAACGTACAATTAAATCCATCTTCAAAAATAATTGGTAAATATACTACTGTAATTTGCTTAATTGAATCTATTTTATGAATGATTTTAGCACAAGGCTAATCAAAGCCGTGTTTATTTTTCTGAAAGGCACAACTCTTTTTTTTTTAATTATGTTAAAAACCAAGCCTTCTGATTTCCAGAATTTTGTGATATCTTATTATTTAGTCAGCCATTTAATTCATGCTCACATAAACAGTCCTGAGATCTTCCTTATACTAAGCTAACTTCTCCAGCAAACATCAGAGAATTAATATTTTTCCAGACTATTTTACCAATGCACTTATTCTCTAACATGGGAGTCAGACATAAAATCAAGAAGATAAAGATGAAGTCACGAACGAGGTCTGAGCAGAAAGACAGGCATGAGCGAATTTATTTGAGAACTAAGAAAGCAGTATCAGAACTAAATGTATGTTACATGTCACACGGCGTGGGGCTTGGCTCATACTTTGTTCAAACTAAATATAAAGAAGGAAGCCTGATTCCAGTGAAGTTTCTGGAAGTTTCACCAAAAAACTTCAGTGAACAAGGTTTCTACTCACTGCTTTGCATTTCATTATCATAAGTTTACAAACAGAAAATCAGATAAGCACAAGTAGTGCTGTTTTTCTGAGCCTGTGAGCAGGCTGAAACACAGCTGTGAGAAAATGTGTGTATAGGAATAATATGTTACATGTGAAGACTAATTATAACACTATTATTTTATCACAAATAATTTCAAGGTAAATATGAGATTGTGCTGATTCATCTCTGAAGGTGGTACATGCTTCCAAAACAGAGAAGGGATGGTTCCAGAACTTGCTAGAATGGCTCAGAAGTGAAAAGATCCATAGTGTAACCTCTTTCAGAATTTCCTAACACTCAAATTGCCTTTTAGTCAATCACACTGAGTAGCAAATCCAATTAATTTTGCATAAGCAATAATTGTTTCCATAAAAATCAGCTCTTTTTATCCATAACACTATTTGCTTCATTCCGCACTTTTATGTTTCCAGATTTGTAGTCTCAAACAACTTGTATTTTTTAACTTTTTCACATTCTTTTGACCTCCTTTTAAAAATTCAAGAAATAAACAATATTTAAGTTATTAAGCATTCACTGAAGTAGAAAAATGTGTAGAAAGGGAAGAATAAGGTTGAATAGCAAGGAAGTCATTTCAAAAGATTATACTTTTACTAAAATAGTCCTTAAATTTATTGCTCTGGGTATTTGATTTGTAATTTCAGAAGATACACTCCAGATAAAATAAAAAACAACACTGTTGCTAGTTTAGGAACAGTGAAGTTGTTCACAATTGGAACTGATGTAGATATGCAAGAGCAATAATTTTAAATGAAGCTGTGACTGATGACTAGACTAGACTAGACATTAAGATATCAGCCAACAGTTATACAGTGTGTTGATGTACCATTTTTAGGCTTTTGTCCTTTTGGTTCAGGACACGGGGAAATGGTTTTAAGTTGAGGGAGGGAAGATTTAGGTTGGATGTCAGCTGGAAGTTCTTTACTATGAGAGTGGTAAGGTGCTGGAACAGGCTGCCCAGAGAGGCTGTGGATGCCCCGTCCATCCCTGGAGGTGTTCAAGTCCAGGCTGGATGGGGCCCTGGGCAGCCTGGTCTAGTATTTAGTGGGGAGGTTGGTGGCCCTGCCTGTGGGGGGGGGGTTGGAGATTCATGATCCTTGAGGTCCCTTCCAACCGGGCCATTCTGTGAGTCTGTGGTTACTCACTCAAAGAAGGTGCATGTTTGAAATAATATCCTTTTGGGAAAAAAAAAATATATATATATATATATTCATAATGAGTTAATAAAATATGTCCCAATTCTACTAGACTGCTTTTATATTATGGCTTTATATAAACAAACTCTACACAGTAAGGCAAAAAGAATCTACAGGCCAAAGTTCCCAAAGATTTGCAAATCTACCCTTAAGTGTTGCATAGTCCATTCAACATTATAGCTGATAAACGTCACAAACTTTGCAAACATTGACTGTGAAGTAGGATTATGAAGTTCAGTAACAGTGTGTTACTCATAGCAAAAGAAGGCAAAGGTTAACCTTTAGAAAGAAAGTGCATGAGGTATCCAGTAAGGTGTAAGAACGACTCACCACGATGTGTGTGTCTCAGGAGGCTAGAGATATTATGAGATTCTTAGGGAAATCATGAGAGAGAGCAATAAGACAAAGTCCTTGATCAGAAAATGAAATAGACTGTAAAGGAAGGAAGCCTTCCTCGTTGATACAGTGTAATTTTACACTCTTCTGAAGTAAAAGAAAGAGAAATTTTCCCAAAAAACAAAATCCAGAGATTTCAAATTCCACAAAAAGCAAGCAGAGTGGGAGCAGCTAGCTAAGTGAAAGAATGGGAAAATCATCCTTTGGTAATTTGGAATCTTCACAAGATGATTGCAAAAAAGTAAAAACGAATACCCCAAAATTCAGTTTATTAACCTTCTTCTTAAGCTCATGACATTACACTGAGCCATTTTTTACATCAATTTATTGTAGCAAATAGCCCAGAACAGTAAAAGGATCTTTTTGTGTGTGTGGTGCTTTTTTCAAAATTGACAGTATCAAAAATCAGTAATATCTTTTCCACTACTGTAAAAAACTTTTCAATGTGATCAAAATACGAGATTTTTTATTAAACTTATTTGACAACAGGCCTTTTCTGAAGGTACTTCTAATACGTGCTCTATACGATTACACTAGATGGAGGCCGTGAGATTGTGCAACCATACACTCTGCTTCACTGTTTCCATCACATAACCGTCTGTCCTTGGCAACTGGCATGTGCTATCCGAAAGTGTGGTTTAAACATGGAAACTGAATGACGGGGAAAATGAGGTTTCCTGTGTTTTTTAAATTATGTCAGTGTATTTTTATTCAAACAAAAACTAATCTAACAGCTGCTGTATACTTCTGTTTACATGCTGTATGTCAAATTGCACTGTCTGTAAGGTACTCATGAGAGATGCTTTAGCAGTCATTTTCTTAAATACTGATGCCTATCCGAATTTGGATTTTTCTACCATTGAACAGAATGACAAGTACACGATTGCTGTACTTAAAGCAATCTTTCACAGCTGCTTTGCTTTTTCAGTGATCCCATTAAATTGACGGCATATGCCTGTGGGGTCTACAACGTTACAATTCTGCTGAACAAGATGTGGATTGTACAATAGAAATTTGTGCAACAGAACTTGGCTTTATTGTGCAAACCATTTCCCAAGTCATCCCTCTATTTATTTTTAACCGGAGCAAAATTTAGTTTGCAAACTTACCTCTATCTGTGACCTTTACAGAACACCTGGTTATATTAATTGTTCAGAAGTGCAAACTCTAACTCTCAGCAGTTAGTAGGCATGAAAACCTATGAAGTCTCTTCAGTTCCTAAAATGAGCATGAGTCATGTCTTTTCTTGAACTGAACTAAGTAGCTGTGCATTAAATATGCTGGCACATCTTCTGCTTGAGCAAGTGTACCGAAATGGTGTGAATTGTTAATGCCTTGCTGCTTTGGTTCAAGGCTTGTGATTGATCATTTGTAACTATATCTACTCCTTGTTCCATGAAATCAAGTATGGAGTAATGGGTTCATCAGATTTTTGGGTTAAATTGAGAGTGAAGAGGTACTGTGTGTGGAAATAAGAGTTGCCATGTTCAGGGCTGGCCTTGTAACAGCATGGAATCTAAAGGCGATATTCAAAACCACTTCACTCATCATACGCTTACTGATTCTGAATAGGGTCCATTTGCAGGGGACATTTGGTAGTTTTCCAATACACTTTATGCCTCTCTCTCCAGTTCTACCACCCTGCACATCTTTTTTTTTTTTTTCCTCTCTCTTTTTTAACTACAATAGTTTATAACAAGTCAGCATAGAAAATTAATAGATTCAAATAACTTGCTATGCAAAATTAAAAATAGCCTAGGAATGAAGCGACTGTCCTCTTAATTAATGATACCAAGTATTAAGTCATTTGCATGACTCAGATTAATAAGAACTCAGCAAAGTTTTACTTAAAATACAGAATAATAATCTCATCTTTTTAAAAATATAGCGTAGAAAATTAGATTTCCAGGCAGAAGAAGAGAGTTATAATAGTCTTAATTTTAGTTCTCCATCCACTCATCTGCAAGAATGACATGTTTGCAGACACTACAACATGGCTTGTGACTTTACAAACAGCTGTGTATGGGACCACAGCAAACCCAAGACAACAACAACCAGAAGTGACAACTTGTGATGGCCTGCAGGAGAAAAATCACATTACAGCATCTCCAACAGAACAAGAAAAGTAATGTACATCAGTATCAAACTCGAAATGCTCTCGATGTTCTGTTCCTGCAACAGAAGCCTCACTACATATACTGTACTATCTTACCTCCCCTGTTTATATTTCATCCAATCAGAATAAATTATACCAACTTTTTTCCATTGATGGAATGAATTAATGATTCTAGTCACATACAGCTTGCAACCACGTTTTCCATCTGCCCTTGTGCTGAAGTTCAGAGACAAAACTAAAAACTGAACTAATTTAAGAGAAATGCAGAAAAATAATTGCTAAAGGAGTGTGCTGCTTTTATAAATTTGTGCACATATTTGATGATTATAGCCACTAAGACAGAGATGTATTAGTTCAGTGCAATTTCATCCAATCAAGGTCGTATGCAATTTTTGATCTCTTTTTGCTTAGTATCTATTCAGATGAATGTGAGTAAGTCTACAACAATCTAGCTGATGCACAAGTTTTTGAATTAAGATCTTCAGGGAGGCTTCAGTTCAACACAACATTGGAGGAACTCCAGAAATAATCCTGAATGAAAAAGCTGCTTTTTTTCTGAACATATTATAAAAATTCTGTGTCTTTTTCCCTCTTTTCTTCTCACAAAAAGTGTCTCCATGTTATCATTCGAGGAACCTTGCTGAGTTCAAGTTTTTATATTGAAATATTTAGTTAGACTCTTTTTTAATTAATGGGACTCACGATGGTTTTCTTAGCTCACAATTGACATTGAGAAGCTTTCATACACTACTGTAAGGAGCTGTGGCACATGGAAGGGATTTATCAAGCCCATGGAAATATTTTATGAGGACCAATAATTCTGCTGGGTATTTCATTTTTTAAATTGTGACTAACATCCAGCTCCTCATCTCTATTTTCAAAATCTTAAGTGTTGAAGCCAGTACAGAAACCTGTCCAGATGAAATTGCAACAATCAGACAACAAAGAGCCAAGAAAACTGTTTCACTCACAGTTCGCTCAATATTCTTCAGAACAGCTGGTTTTGATGCACTACTCCAGTCCACATGGTAAGCTCACAGGACCATAGAATCATTGAGGCTGGAAAGGACCTCTACAGATTGTCTAGTCCAGCCCCTCTGCTAAAAGCAGAGTCAAGCTACAGTGGATTGCTCAGGGTTTTGCCTGGTGCCAATCTGAATACCTCCAAGCATGAGACTCCACAACTTCTCTGAGCAAAGTGTTTGACCACCCTCACAGTAGAAATTCCTTTTCTTATGTTTCAATGGAATTTCCTGTGCTTCAATTGATGTCCATTGCTGATAATTCACTGAATATGGAGAATAATCTGGATCCATTTTCTTTACTCTCCTACTATAAATCCTACTATCAGATATTTGTGCACACTGGTATGAACCTCCGTGACTCATCCCTTGAGGTTAAAAAGTCACAGCTTTCTCAGCCTTGCCTCTTAAGACAAATACTCCAGTCCCTTAATCATTTTTGTGGCCCTTCATTAGACCCACATCTAATCTGTCTGCATCTTTTCCGTACTGGGGAAACCATAGCTGGGCACAGCACTGCAGATGTGCCTCAGGAGTGGTGAACAGAGAGGAAGAACTGCCTCCCTTGACCAGCTCATGATGCTCTTGAAATACAGGCCAGGATGCTGTTGGCATTTCTTCAAGGGTGCATTGCTGGCTCATGGATAATTTTATGCTCACTGGGACCCCAAATCCTTCCCTGAAAAGCTGCTTCCCAATCGTTTAGCTTTCCAGCCAGGTGGGAGGCATTATACCTTTCCATCTGCAGGACTTTGCATTTCCATTTGTTGAATTTTATGGGATTCCTGTCTGCCTAGTTAACCATCCTTTCTCCAGTAGTTCTAGTGTGCAAAAGTTCTTTAAGACTTGTACGAAGAAAAGAAACAATACTAAGAACAGAATTTATGGAGAAGGTAGACAGAGGTCCTGGAGAAAACGAGAGAGAAAATTTGTAGCTGTGTCCTAGCAGATCTTTCTTTTATTCAGGCAAAATCTTACTCCTAATGGACTACAGTTATAAAAAATGCTGTGTAAGAAGGGATATATTCAGATTTCATATCATGCCATGTAACTCCAGATACTGTTCAGAGTTACTACCTAAGAATAAAAGATGCTGTTCTCCATTCAGCCAGATAAACATGCTGCAAGATAGTATGCCAGAAGGAGGAAAAAACCGATCTCATATCATTTTTATGCACTCTAAAGTACTTAGTCAGGTAAAGATGCCTTATGATGGAACTTAATGCCGTGTCAGTGCTCTCCTGACTACAATCCACCATGTGAGCAGCAAAACATTTGACAGACCTGTTCAACAGTCTTTTTATTTTGCCTCCTTGTAGTGAGCCTTCTACACTGAACAGAATAAGGTGTTTACAAAGGACTATATTCTGCATGTCAAATAAATTCAATAGATTCAGCTGTGCCTTCTAATAGAGTTTTAGAACTTCACAAAGGTGAGTGGAACTTAGAACTGAGCACTGTTTTATTTAAGTATTAAATTTTAATGTAAAATATATACCTCTTCTGTTAGTATTAAATAATACAGATGATTATATGCAATAATATATTGCACATATATACTAGAAGACATTATGTACTATAATAATACATATACATTAATATATAGCTTATATAACATGTTACCTTATATATAGTGCTTTGAATTGGTTTGACTAGACCAGTAAATAAGAAATCAATTAAAACATATTCTTTTAGTAACTGGAAATAGAAGCATAAGAGGAGAATAATAGTATGTAGCACACAATACTTGATAGTAGGCAAAGAGCCAATTTTTGTATCTCTATGAGAACATGAAAGATACAAGCTCCACAGAGATGTGCTTCTAAATTCATAAGGTTAAGAAGAAAAACACTTCTCAAGCTATGGGATTCATACCAGTTTACTTCTGGATTTATCAAACAAGACACATCTACTGAATTCCACATCTGAGGATAAAATGTCAGGCAGAAATTGATATTAAATGTAGGATGAAGTGCAGAAAACAAATATCTGTATCGATTCCTACAGAGGCCATGCAATTGGCATTGAAGATACCTATGTCACAATACTGGATTTCACTGTGAAGACAGAGTTGACTGTTTCATGGCGACTGAGTTAAATGGACATGCTAGTTTTAAAGCAAATATTTTATTAGTAACCTGTGTTTATATGAATACTACCACTGCTGTAAGTGCAGCTAGTCTGTTATTAGAGAAAATGAGGCATGCAAAGGATTAACACATATCTTATTGTGCTATGTGTCACTGATGTCATCAGTATCACAGATTGGAAGTGCCACCAAAGAGATAAATTATTCAGTCACATAGAGTAGGAAGTCCTGAAAATATCAGTGAGTTCTTGTTTCAGTGGCATTGACATAGTATATGTTCAGTTTTTCCTCACATAGTTTGTGGAATATGTAGCTGAGACTACCACATACTTCTTACTGCAAAAAATTTCAGAAGCATTCTCTATAGCATTACTGTCCCCCAGTTTTTTTAATGATCAAGAATTATTTTTTTTTAACATATCTTTGACCCGAAAATACTTGTCAACTATGAAATAATAAGAAATTGCTGATAATGAGGGCAGTCTCCTCTCTTCCTAACACACTGCCAAAGAATGCTATCTGGCTTGAAAGAGAATACAGAAAACCCTGAAAGCCCTACTCCTAACCAGGAAGAAATTTGATTTGCTTCTCTGAAAGTGGCTAGGAATAGAAAAGAAGTTAAGTAGGCTGCTTAGATAGGCATATGTTCAGGCATACAACCAAAAGATTTTAAGTCTCCATTTAATAATTTACAAGGCTTATGCTTTCCTTGGATATTTCCCTCACCATGCAAGGATTATTTATAGACACAGGCACCTCTAAAGTCTGAAGCTCTTGTACTTTGTTTAAAATAAATCTCTGATCTGAATATCAAAGGTAAGGAAAAAAGTAGTGTAGGGATATATACTTAAATGCCTAAGTAAATTTACAGAACGTGGACATAACTATTAGAAAACAGCCCTGAAGGAGAGCTCCAAGAAAAAAAAAATTGCTCTCCTGAACAACAAAGTCGGAGAGATGTCTTGCATAAAGACCATATAGAAGGATAAAAGAGAGAAAAAGGACGTTCACCCTGCTGTGTTTTGCCCCGTGGAAACTGAAAGAAAATGCTCTCAGACTAAAGAAGTACCTACAGAAAAAAACATGGACAATCACTTGAAAACAGGATGAAAAACAATGCAAATATAAAATGTCAGAATTACATAAAAGAATAGCTTTATTAATGAGCTTGTTAATTGACTCTTGCTGCAGCTTATTACTGCATTTTTTAATTCACATTAAGAGCACCAACCTACAGAAGGGACAAAAGAAATAATACCAGATTCACTTTTCTAAGTTCTAGCTGTAGTAAAGAGAAAACCTGTCCTAAAAATTCTACTTACCACTTTTAATACTGCCAGTGATTTCTCCACATTCACTGTAGTACTATCTTACTGGAGAATTAAAATTCATCCTCAGTTTTCAATCATCTAAAAACTTAGGGAAAAAAAAAAAAGGTGTTACTGCAAATAATTAAGATTGAGTTAATTAAAAATTAATTAAGAAAAACGATTAATTCCCCATCATAGTATGAATATGTTCTAAATATATTCTAAACAGCTACAGTTTAAATATTAATCACTTGGAGAACAAATGTCTTTGGAGCACAGTCTACAACCCACATAAAATTCAGTGTGCAGACGCTGATTCCTTTGATTTCCAGTAATGACTATCTATATACAAAAATATAAATTTGCATATGTAAATTTATGAGGAACACATTAAATCAAACATGACACACTCACACATTGGAACAGGTTGCCCAAGGAGGCTGTGGATGCCCCATCCCTGCAGGCATTCAAGGCCAGGCTGGATGTGGCTCTGGGCAGCCTGGTCTGGTGGTTGGCGACCCCGCACATAGCAGGGGGGTTGAAACTAGATGATCACTGTGGTACTTTTCAACCCAGGCCATTCTATGATTCTATGATTCTATTAAATATTTCCGGTTATCCTTGGGAAAAAAAGTAACAGTTACTTTTACAGCAGTCCCAGAAGTTAAAACAAAATGTTAGGTGTTTTTTACAAAGTGAATTAGTAGGAAATGAGCAAGAAAAACTAAACCAATCTCTATCTGATACTTGACACATACTTGTTACAAGATATAGAAAATTGTTATTCATTTCTAATTAGCTTAGCTATGCAAAAAGAGGAAAACCCTGTGTATCTCTATGAGAACATGAAAGATACAAGCTTTCACAGACCATATACAATCATGGTAGAAATACAGTGCAGTGTCTTAAAAGTTACTTCAGAAAGGTGACTTCAGAAAAAGACTTCTTAGCAGTGCAAAGTGTATGGCCTGCTGCTGCACGAGTAACACTAGGTGCTGCAGGAAAAAAACAGGGGCTGCACTATCCCTACTACACGTTTATGTTAGCTATGTCTTTTGAACAGAGCATGCACAGTTTTAATAAAAAGATATGCTAATCTCTAGAAATGTAACAATTGATTAATTTAAACATCCATGTTCTGTTTTTTCCTAGTCATGTATCAGAGCTGTTGTTTTAGAGAGAAGTCTCACGCTATTAAGATTTTATGTTGAATCAGATTTTCAGATGAAGTCGCAAGGCTCAGTCACCTTAAACATTGCTTCAGCCTTGTAATTACTATTTATTTCTTTGCTATATGTTCTTCAAAATAATTTTATTGAATACTTAAATTGTCTTTGTTTAGATTGTACAGACATCACAATACTGGAGAATATGCACAATAGCTACTTTTATATTGTGGAATACTAATGCAAATATTATGAAAGAGGTGAATCAACACTACTGGCACTATGATTAAAGCAGAAACTGTCACTGAAAGAATGCTAGTGAAAAAATTTCAAGAATGAAGTCTAAGATACATAGCACACATTACATTTTGATGACAGAAGTGACAATACTTTGACCAGGAGAAGTTCATTGTCAATGAAAATTGTTGAAAAGATAAGGAAAGTGGAAAATACTAATGACATTATTCATCTACCATTCCTATTTCAGGTGAGTCAGTTGAATATCCTAAACTGCCTTTTTCAAGATGCTTATAAAGAACACGAAAGCAAAGTAGTACATAAAATTGTATCAGTCTAGTAAATGCTAAGAGAAATTTGTCCAGTTATAAAAATCCCACATTCAACTTCAGCAACTAATGTTCAAATGTGAAAAATGTATCTATGACCTCAACAAAATCTACACAGATGCTGCTGCACATCAAACTTAGGAGTGATACCACCTCTTCAAAAGTTATGGATTGAAATAAGACAAAGAAAATACACCATGAATAAAGTTTTGTGTTTCTCAGCTTTTTCTCTCAGTTGTCCACTCTCAAATTTAATTTCACCATTTTTAATGCTGTTCTAACATGCACAAACGGAACTTTTCTGGAGGTGTTGCATACCATTAAGGTTTACTAAAATTCAGCTCATTTTCTCCTTCTTGCTCATTTTTCCATAAATTTCCCTTATTTTGGCCCAAATGCCATATTTCTGATCCAGTTCTAATTTAACTCAGAACTCATTTTCTGGCAAGGGAGAAGATAGATAGGAAAACATATGACAAATTTCTTTAAGTGGACTCAAGGTCCTCCTGCAGTTGTAGTTTCCGACTCCTTACAACTAATGGTCCTTAGCTTTCTAGGCAGACGTGTAGCTGAAAATACTCCTCTCAAATAGATTAGGTAAAACCAGATTCTTGTCTAATCAGAACAAAACAGAATCTGAACCTGTAGTCGAGTCTCCCATTTCAAATTCTAGTCTGTCTTAAAAAAAGAAATTAAAAAAAAACAAAACAAAACATTTGAGAAGCTAAAAAGACTCACTGAGACTACTTCAGAAATTCTCTAAACTTTGAATAATGATGGGCATCTTTAGCATGAAAAAAAACAAACACAAACAAACAAAAAGAAAACAAACATTCTTCAATGAATTCTTCAGTGAATTGTGATTCCTATTTGATAACCACCAGCTTCACATTAACGGCTAGATGGTAGGTATGCTGCTTTTCCATCAGAAATCTGTACAGTAAGTAAATGATACAGTCTAGCAGATCTTGCATTTTTAGAGTTGAAAAAGAGTCAGTATTTGTTCACTGCGTTATTTAGGCTCTTCATTAAGTGAGATGGATCTAGCGTATCTCAAGTGAGAATGCTATCACTTTTTACAGGGGCTCAGAACAGAAAGAATCAAGCATTCTCCATTTTTCAGCTCTATTTGAGACCTCCCTGCTCACATCATTCTTTGCACAGCCAGTTCACTTTTTCATTAATAGGTGTAAGTCAGAAAATAAATAGTTGCTGTCTACAGAGATTATTTTTGCAGAGTATCAATCTGCTATTTTGCTTATTATACATTTAAAAAAAAAAACATTTTAATTGATTTTTTAAATCATGCTTGATGAATTAAACTGCAAAGGGAACAACTCATGTCCCATTCAAATATCAATATTTCTTTCAAGCAACAGGAAAATGCACTGCTTCTGACATACTCTTTGTGATTTGAGTACATCAGGACTGGAGTTGTCCAAATGAGGAAAATATGCTTAGAAATTATCATATGCAACATATGTGTCATATACTGCTTTCATCCTTCCACTTGTCTTTGAATATTCAGTCAAGGATAGGATATTGGGTTAGACTAAGTCCAGTTTGACAGTGTTACAATTTGTACAGTCCTTCATCATCAACTTATATAAGCAAGAAATATGTTTACTTTTTAAAATCACTAGACTGCGTAAAATGTTACTTTGAAGATTTAAAAGTACTTTTTTATATACTTACTGTTGTATTGAATACCTGAGACACATATTTTGAATTTATTTTAATGTGTGTATCTTGATACATTCTTCTTTCATTGGAGGATCAAATGCTTGTATAAAACGCAAATGTGAATGGCACGTAAACATATAACTTTGGCTTTCGTCCTCCTTTCCCTCCACTGGGAAGTGCAGACTAGAATTTTCCAAAGAATTTTTGTCTTTCAGAGACAATGCAAAAGCATTTGGGGACCGTGCAGAGAACGAGGTTCCAGAAACTATTCCCAATTAAAACTGACAATTTTAACTGGTTTATCTTTTACCTACATCAGCTCCCCTGTGTGGTTCAAGGAATGATGGAACAAAACCCTTATGCTGTTCATGGAGCTGCAGAAGGTCTACAATGGTTGGATAAAAATGGAGGCCAAGACAGCTTCTTTTAACAGCAGTGCTGGAGTATACTGACTTGAAACACGCTCAAAACTATAGCCTCAGTTGCTTTTGGATGCCCATTACTAGAAGTAAAAGGCTTCGTAGATCACGGTTCAATAATTAATGGTCTAAATCAAAAACATCCCCATGGAAAAAAGACAAAGATTGATTAACACTTTATCAAGCTACTGACTTGTCGTGATGTTTAAAAATCAATTCTGAGTCTTTTTGATCCATTGTACAGGAGTATGTACAAGTTTGATCTGTGTATTTTAATTATACTTTGTTATATGGTTACGGTGTTATATATTTAAGACAGATATTTTAGCTACAGAACATTTATTATTAAATGCCTAGCCTAATCAAACTTGGCTGTATTTTCAAATATATAACCCATGCCTCAGATGAACTTAGAAATAATATTCCTTGGTAATAAATCCTCAGATACATGTATTGTTAGAACACACAAAAATAGGCATAATCATAAGCAAGGCTGATTACTGGGTAAAGAAGAGTAGGTTAAAGAGCAGGGGGGCTATCAGGGAAGAAGGTTCACTGAGAAAACATTACCTTATTTTCCTTATGTAAAATGAGCATAAATATAACCCCCAGTTTTGTTGAATTCCAAGGCTTTGTAATTCAAAAGAGCTTTTGGTTTCTTTTTTAAAGAATAATCTATAGTTACAGGAAAACAATAAAGCAGTGGTAGCAATGAAGGTAATTTGGAGATGCATTCAGACATGCTAATAAACAAACGTTACCTTTTCAATTTGATTTTGTGATGCAATAGTCTCAGAATTATCCTGCCCTATCCAGTTCTTAAACACTATAAATCTGTCAGAATTCTTGTCAACAATTTTCTACATGCAGTTGGAAATGACAACTTCATTTTCTTTTTGTTGAAACCATTATGAAGAAACAGGCCATTCACTATTCGAGTTACTTTCCTCATTAATGACAGATGGTCTGAAAGAAAAAGAAGAAAAAAGTAAAGTCAATATTTGGCTTCAAAATTAAAAGTGGGCCTATCGTTCTCCCCTTTCCATATTACCTTCAAAATACACACTGGCCTGTCTTCACTTAGATGCTGGTATTTTCTGAAATACTATCACCAGCTTCCTACTAACCGTGACATAAGCTGTAGCAAGCTGTCTGCAGTGATAGCCTGCATAAATCATCATTCCTGAAGGGAACAGATGTTCAGGGTATGAAAGAGTAATACCACAATTTAGTCATAATTAAAATTCACCTTAGCATGCCTCTTTCAGTGAGCAGAGAGGAACATTTCACTTCTCACCTACAAAAATGAAATGTCTCTCATTTCTTCTGCTTCAGAAAAATTAAGCCTGACCCTCTTGTACATCACTTGTGCATCACACAGATGACACCTTTATTTCACATCAACTGTTTGTTTCCCTCTTTTCTGAACACTAGAAATTGACCTCTAAGTGGTGTAGTGCTCTGCACAAAATGCACTTACAATTAAATCTTTAAAGAATATCATCGTACATTGCACACAAAATATAAACAGGAAGTATCTAGCAATACTGCAGCAATGAACATTTTACTGATAATAATGTGTTCAAAACTTAAGAACTAATGGCCTTTAAAAATTATTTAATAATCTAAGTTCACTAAAATTAATGGGAGTTAGATGATTAACTTAGTTAAAAATTTGGTCCTTAGTCTTATAATTGCAATTGACGTTAATGGAATGAGTCCATGTCCGTAAGTTCAAAAACGTGAGTCTCATACTGATTTATTACAGTACTACGTAGGTGTATGACAGCTCTTTTGAAAAATTGTTTCTATTCACAAATCTTTATATCATGAGGCTACTTTCTTATCAAATACAGAGCATATGTTAATCCATTAATAGATATGGATTCTCTAACCCACGAAAATATAAGCAGCCCAGATTTCATGATGATTTGCTGGTCTAAGACAAAACACAATTTATTGTTCCACCAACACTGATATAGGCAATGAATGTAAAAAAAATAAAAAAGTAAACCATGGATTAGTTTCTTTATTAAATATCCCCTGACTGTCAACCTATGGAACTTCACAGTGGATTCTAAAGTCAACGTATCAGGTCCTCATTGTAAATTAGATAACATTACTGAATTAAGTTCTGGTACAGTCATTTACCATGACTGAGGATGTGTATTTACAAAACTATTAATCCAGTGAGGGTCATTTTGTAATCAAAGTTATTTCTCAATATGTAAATAAGTTTTATTTTGAGGCATTTACAAACTAGTGAAGTCTGTTTCTCTCCACAAGGGTGCCCCTATGTTAGCTTTCTAGTTTAAACAAATGCTGCAGTTTTTAAGGGAGGAACTTATAGCTTCCACTTAACGTACTTTCATTCACATCACAGAAATGTTTCAGAATATGCAAACTGAGTTGGGTGAGTACACAGTTTACTCTAAGCAGTTCCATGAGTCCATTGCATAGACAAGAGCAAGCCCAGAGTAAAATCTCTTAAAACTTGTGCAGTGTGGATCTAAGTTACTTTGCACTAATTGCTTCGTTCCACAGATCTGAGTTTTATGTGCTGTACTTGTTAACACAGATACAACATAGATACAATTTTCCTGATTTTTTTTCTCCAGAGCACTTCTTGTTCCTTGCAAATTTACAAATTTTGCCTCATCTTTATCTTTCAAACAGCACACATACATTTACGGTTGTCTGGAGTGTATTCTGTAGCCACTGTGAAATCCAATTGGCATGGGCACATTACATGAATTTGTTAGAAATCAGCTGCTAAAATTCACAACATTCCCATTGTCACTGATCAGGTTTCAGCATCAAAGGACTTTGCCAATGCCAGTAGTAATAAGTAGACAGACTCCGAAAAGCATTTTACTCAGCATATATAAAACCAGAACACCAGGTAGGATGCAGACAAACAGCACTAGTTCTTGACTCTAATGGCTAAATTAACAATGCTAGATTGAGAAATGCAGAGACTTCACTGAATGGCATTAACAACCTTGTGTGTTTAAGTCCTTATTAAACAACTGGGAAGTGTTCATTATTAGTAATTTATTATTCATGCAAGAAGCAGGATTTTTTAAATTTTTTTTTACTACTTTCATCTTAGAAATGGGAATCCCGAAAAGTTGCACATGATCACAAAAAGAAGTTGAAATAAACATGTTTTTAAAAGCACATGCTCAAGCATCAAAGGACATCAACCACTTATCCACACAGAAAGCTTACTTTTAAGTGCATGAATAACAGTTTACAAACGTATTTTTCTTATGAACATTATTTTTGTAAAAAGATTATTTTGGTTAATTAGGCAGAACACCATCTCCCCTCAGCGTATAGGATGGCCTGACTATCACTTGGCACCTTTATCATTACAGGTCCCAAGTGGTATGTGACTGCAGTAATGAAGAAGATGCACCTCAAAGCTCACATGAACAGTGAATCTTGAATCACATACACGCTTGACCTATCCAGAAAACAATGATCCTTTAATAGACGTGGTTACGAGGCCAGTTTACCTACTGGTAGAAAAACATCTCTTCTAACATTGGAAAACAGATCTTAAGACCTCAACTAATTAACATGAGTGAGTTAAAAGATGGATTGATTGTCATCCGCAAATTTTTCAAATAGGTTTATTTTCAGAGAAGTTTCAGAAGGCTTAGCCTTGGATGAGGGAGCTCTAACATGCAATGACAAAACCTAATCTAAGTCTGTGCTGTGATTCAGTTGGTTAGGATAGTGATGAATTCATTTTACTGGACACATATTATGTGCTATTTCTTATACAAGGAAGTGTTACTGCTTGGCTGGGGTAATCGTAAGAGAATGTTTTTCTGTTTAGGTATCAATATTAATAAGTGTAGTTTGACTTCTTCCTGAGCAGACTGATACTTAGAAAAGAACTGGCAGCTGATTGAAATTATAATGAAAGATGACAGAAGGTGAAACCTACAAACTGCTTGGCCTTGAACGATAAGAGCAGGTAGATGCCATAAGGCAAATTTAGGAAGATTACTGCTGCCTAAGCCAAAGAATGTGATGAAGATACATTTTGCCCACCCTTTAAGGTTATATCTAAAATATCCCTTAGGGTTGGTGTGAGAATTACTCTGAAAGTCAAGCTTGTCTATACTCTACAGTATAGGCCTGTAAAGAGGCTTCAAACACAATAGGAATAAGCCTTCCAAGATATGAATGGCCAAAAAATGCTAAGCATGACCATTTGTTCCTAGCCAGGGCTGAACAAGACGTCAGTGAGTCTGCTACATGCACAGAGGGCAGGCACTAGAAGGCAGTGAGCATGCTTTCACTGTTTCAGAGCAATGTAAACAATAAATCAGTCACTTGAGTGTCTTTGTGTTCCCTTATTTATAGCAACAAATTACTTCTGCTACCTGAAATTATCTGAACATTAATGCGGCTGCACATCCTTATGCCATCATGATCCTTCCTGATTTGAGAAGTGTGGCATTTATTTTCTGGGATTCACAAACCAGGAATCCACTAGGAAGACATACGAGGTCTGCTCTGAAAATAATACCTCCTATTTCATTATTTTGGCCCACAACATCAGTGGCAGATGTTGGTGGTATAACAGTAGAGGTTCAACCACCACTATTCTGTTATATTTTGTTGCCGTGCAAAAGGTGGCAGCAATGGGGCAGTCTGACAAAATGGCCTCTGACATAGAAGTGCAGATGAAACAAAGGTGTGAAACTGAATTCCTCTGTGCAGAAATACACAATAATGCCAGGCCCCATATCAGTTTAAAGACTGTGGGTTACATTGCCTATCTTGGCTGGACTGCCCTACAACACCCACCGAATGGTCCAGGTTTAGCACCTTTTGACTTCCATCTGCTCAGGCCAACAAAAGATGGACTGCATGGGCAACATTTTCCTAGCAACAATGACATCATATCAACTGTGAAACACTGGGTCACCTCCACTGGTACAGATTTGTATGAGCGAGGCATGCATGCTCTTCTTCAACACTGGTGAAAATGCATAGCTAATGGAGCTGACAACGTTGAAAAATAGTGTTCTGTAACTGCGAATTTGCTCTATCAAACAGTGCTGTCATTTCCATGGAAACAAATAGGAGGAATTACTTTCAGAGCAACCTAGATAGAAACGAGAGAGAGAGAGACTCTCATAGAGGCACAATGAAAGGACAATGATAAAGCAGCCACTGATGCAGCACGGGAAAATTTAACTAAATGTAAGGAGAAAAAGAATCACAGTAATTAAGCAGTGAAATGGCTTGCCCAGAGAAGCTGTGGAATTTCCATCTTTGGAAATTTTCAGAACATAAGTGGACAATGCCCCAAACAACCCAGCCTACTTGTTGAAGTCAGCCCTGCTTTGAGCAGATGACCTGCAGGGGCGCCCTTCATACCGAGTTGCTCTGTGGTTTCCAGTAATCCTACCACTGTGTGATTTGTTGTCTTAACCACGAGGTGCTTGATTTTGCAAATTTACAAATCTTAACCTAGTTTTTTTATACACAATATTTACATTTTTTTATGTTATAAAGTATCATAATTTTCAAAACAATAAATATGTTTGGTATTGTGCTTAATGTTAGCTGTTGAAATGTCTTAACAAGAATCAGCAACACTAGTAAAAACTCTGGTACAAAAAGTGAAGATTAACTCAGCAAACTGAAATTACCATTAGACCTGTGGATAAGTAGAGTGCATTACCTAAGTGGAAGTAGCTGTCTCAAAACACATGGTGACGTTGGTACTGCTAGTGCTAATTAAAGCAGCTGTAAATTTTTAAAATCATCTCAAAATGTCAGAATTATAGCTCACATCCCTATTTCATGTAATCCCTTCCTGCAGCAAAAGGATTCCTAATGATATGATGACATAGGAGTTTGCTAAAAAAAGGTTGAAGAATATGGCTTACAGAATTACAAATATAGATTCACAGAGCACTTACATTTTAATTTGAAATTCCCTATCTAAATACTGAACTGATGATTCATGATCTAAGTCCAGGTAATGTGTAAACATTAAGTAAATTTCTCAATACAACAAACTTATTTTAAAATATAGTAACTCAGCTTTTTTGTTTTCCCATCACTTATCTCCTTCATTCTTGATTGCTTTACATCATTATTGCATAACAAGATTTACACAGTTATAAGAAACTTTATTTAAATGATAATAAAAAGGAATAGACTTCCAGGCTTAAAGGAACTACCAAATGGCATTACAAATACACCGATATAGTACGATACGTACTGTGTTATTTATATGTACGCCGACATCTAATTTCTTTCCCTTTTCCCACATCCTGTTAGAAATAAATTCCAACAAATGTAAAATTAATAACCTCATAAATCCAAAACTTAACCTGCAAAAAAATATTTGTTTCTATTAAACACAGGACATAATTTCCCCAGTTCATACTTTTTAATAAAGATTCCGAAAACCCAGCAATGCATTTTAAAGGGAGCAGTAATGCAGAAATGAATCTGAAACTTTTTTATATATAATGGAACAAACTTCCCTGAAATATATTTATGAAACAAGAGAAAATGTCCAAGTTTCCTAAAATATGAATGCTCTAGTAGTAACAACATGTAATGTTGCATTCAGTTACATCCTTTGTTCAAGTTACAGAAGCCTCTGTATTTGGGAAATATGTTATGCCCTGGTCACATTCCTGGGTTTAGATAAGTTTACAGTCACTCCCTTTTCTTTAAATACTTGAGAATTTTTTGTTTCTGCATGTTCAGAAGTGTCATTTATTGCCATAGGCACAATGGCTATATTTAACTAATAGTGACAGCTGTTGTCATTAGACTTTAAACTCATTAACACTAGTCTGACATATTATTTGAAGTATGTCTTAATTCTAAATTTGATTAAAATTATAAACATCCCATCTTTTCTGCCAATCAAATTATTTCATCCCCCTGCCCTGAAGTTTTCCATGAGCTTTTCAAGAAAAAAGGTCGTGGTATTAGCATCCATTCAAACTAAAGAGGACCCCCAGCTTGTGAAAATACTCCTATATATTCTTCCCAAAGCACAAATATAGGTTTAGCTTCATCAGTGAATGACGAAAGTTTCCCATAATGCTTTAAGTGACCAAAATCACACTTTACTTTACAAAAAACATATTCTTAAAAAAAAAAAAAAAAGTAGGAACATTTTACTTTGGGAAATAATTGAAAATATATACGTGATTAGCCATTGTAATCTCTAATATTAGTCAAACAGCTTAAACAGGGAATCAATACTAAAATTTAAGCAAAATTTCCTATGATCACACTCAAGTGGTCCAGCAGCAATGAAATCCAAAAGAAATCCAAAATTTGATGTTGGTAGTTTCAAATAAATAATACTTTTTCACGCCATTTCATATGAATTTCTCCTTTATTTACACTCAAACAAATCTGAAATCACTTGGGGAATTAAGTATGTGTAAATGGCAAACAGCATAAATAAGATGAATCTGTAAGAGACTGCATCAACAATGATAAAAACATATGGTGTCTAGGTGAAAGGTTAAGGCTCTATGGCTTACATCTCAGCCCAAAATTCAACTGATGATAGGTTGACACTTCACAATGCAAACAATTTTCTTCTATTTGTCAGGAAAAAGAGAGAGAATGTCTCTTGAACTTCTAGATTTCTTGGATCTGGAATGATAAGACCATCTCCCTGTGGACTGGGACAGCAAGCAACCAATTTTGTTTTGGAGGATTTTATACCAAGGGTCAGAGATTTAAGTATAAATTATTTCAAATAAATTCTTACTGCAGACTGTAAGTTAGCAGGGATAGAGGCCTCAATGTTTTGTACTACTTGTTTCATGGTAATAGTCCCGCTTAGTGCAAAGGAACTAAGACAAAGGTTCTACAGATCAAGACTGTTAGCTGGTTATGCAAAAGGAATGGACAAAATTGCCTTCTAAACCCTGGTTCTTTCTACACATAAATAATTCTCAAAATTTACCCTGGATCTGTCTTCTATGACATGACTAGGAAGGTCAAATCAAACTACTGACTAAATAGAGCTATACTTTTCACATTTAATTACGTTAAATGCATTTGCTGTACCTTAGTGCTTCCATATTCTCTTCATTCAATGCATAATTTTAAAGCTATGTTTGGAAAATAATTGTTCAGTCTAGAAAATAGCATTATACATATATATACACACACACTTTGTGTGTATTGTCACTTTATACACATATACACACATACACATAGATACATATTACCACACTGGCTATCAGCTTACACCTTCTAGTTAAGTTGTCATTTCACATTCCACAAAGCCTATTGTGTGCTCCTAGAAATCAATCCAGTCAATCTGTCACGGTGGAAAATTTATTTACAGACCACAAACATCATCAAGCTAAAGTATGCCACAAAGATTTCTCTTATTTCTTAAGAGACTACCAAGATTAATGCGCAGGAGAGAGAAGCCTACGTCTAGGAAATAAAGCCAGACAGCATACATTTACTGTGGTTACTGAACCATCAATATGACTCCATGTCTAGGTAGACTTTTTTAATAAAAATCTGCTGTGAAAGTGATTGAGGGGACACTATATGCACCTTTACTTTTTGGTGTCAAAAGAAGCAGCAGAGTTTGCTAATTGTGAAATGTAAAGGAGGAAGAGATGCAGCATTTTAAAGGTGGAATCATACCATTAGATTCCAGAAAAAGAGTTGAAAAATTGAGTGGCTAGAAAGGAAACTTCAGTATCA
Organism: Pavo muticus; assembly: GCA_016647715.1. NCBI lineage: Eukaryota > Metazoa > Chordata > Aves > Galliformes > Phasianidae > Pavo > Pavo muticus. The sequence continues at coordinate 2,618,599 of JACDJE010000096.1, read as the reverse complement.
CGAAAGGTTCCAAAATGGCTCTGAAGTGAATACTTCACATTTCAAATAGATAATCACAACAAGAAAAGGCCGTAAAAATCTGCAATAATTATTTGAATGTAGTTTTTCCATGATAAGATATTGAAGTACGTTATCTGTCAGAAACAAAATCTAAAATAGAGTCCCTGTTATGCTAGCATCCCACTCAACAATGAGGGGCTTTGTTATTCTAACTTTCAGGATATGATTAAGCTATTGTCTAACTAAGGTATCCAAGACCATTTTGATATATGATTATTCAAGAACAAACTTGTATAGCTTCCAATAAGTCCTGTGGTGTATTTTGAAATCTTCAACCTATACAATAAGACAAATAAGCCCATAATTTGGAATGAAATACATATTTCTGCCTACTTTTATGATTAATTTATAGCATATTCTTTTTTTCAGATCAAAATCCAGTACAATTGCACTTAAATAATAACACTTTACAGTAATCACTAGAAAAAATTGTAATCAAAGGTGTTAATTTGAAGATCACAGAGGACATGTATTTTTTTCTGAAAATCAAATGTGACAACTTCAGTCCTTACATTTTGATGAGAAAAAGCACTTGTTGTAAGTGTTTGTAGCAAGATGCTGTTATTTAGGATGCTACTTGGAAAGAAAACATTTCCAAATAGATCAATAATTAAAACTGTGAACTTCAACCATTTCAGTGACATCTAATCCTTACAGAAAAGAAATCTCATTTTCAATGTACTCACACACATTCTTGTCAATTTGAACTTTCATGGTGAAGTATTAAATTTTGTAGGTCACATGGCATCTAAGTGTTCTGTAATGGAAAAAATAATGTATCTTAATTTCAATACAGACACAAAATGCAGCATTAAGAACACTAAACTTGGACTACTTTTTTTACTGGCCTCTTTATCAATAAAAGACAAAATCATTTTCATTATGCTTGGTTTTACTTTTAAAATATGGCAATGAAAACATATATATATTACACAGAACTCTAAAGAGAAGAATATGTGCTAGGTTGCAAAAATGTGGTCATTTACGAGCTAATTGTTTCCATATCTGTTCATAGACACTAGCAATGCAGTATCAGAATTATTAGATCATGCTAAGTGAGGTTTAAGTGTTTATAAAAATTATTGTTGAACAAAAACTAAAATGAAGGTACACTCACCCACTATTAAATACAGTAAATGAATATAAAGTATACTATCTTAGTTCCTCCATTTTTTAAATATATTCAAAACATTATTTTTAAAACTGTATAATGGTGAATTTGTTTTGAGACAAGAAAATCTCATTCATTAAAATAGAATGTACTGTTATGGTAAGGGTCTTGACTAGAATGATTAGAATGATACTTGCACTTTGCTATATTTGCACCAAAAATGTGATATAAGCATGCTTGCCAACACTCTTAAAGGAACAGAACAAGACATAGTAGCTTCTAATCCAGCCACAAAACTAACATAGAAATCTGTGTAATAGAACATGAATATATTTTCACCTATGGTGAAAAAACCTCAGAACACAAAAAACTTCCTTTAATACAGTCATCCACAGCATAAGATCTGGAGGTAGGTCAAAAACAATGCCCTACACTCTAGTAATAGAATGGATTAATTAGATGAAGTGACGTATATGACCTGCAAAGTGGACCATGCTTCAGCAAAGAAGCCTTGTCACTATGACTTACAAAAAATATATGAGCATGGCACATCAACAAAAATATTTTGGCCAAAATGCTGTCTTTAGAAAGTGATTCAGCTTAAGATCAGCACAGCTAAATTAGGTGTGAGACTACGTACAGGTGAGCCGTTTGTCTAGTCAGTATAGTCATATAAAAATACAAATGCTTAACTTCACTTCTCTGAAGGCTCCTATAGAAATCACTCGCAGTAGTACAGTGAATGAGATCTGAGTACAGTAGGCTTTGGACTGCAGTCCAAGTACACGATCAATCGGTCATTCAAAACTCCTTTATCTCCAGTTTAGTAATTCTCAAGCATGTTCAAGGTAAATGGCTAACACAGAAACTGAAAAAAATACTGAATGGAAACTTCCATGTGGCCATATTTTCTGCAGTAGGAGAAGTGATAAAATGCACAAACATTTTATGAAAGAGCAAAAGCTAATTGATTATTTTCTTATGCAAGTTTGCTATTGTTACTAGAATTAAATTAAATAGAAAGAACTTATTATCACTTTAAGTTCATAACTAATGAAGAAAAAAATGAAGCAGTATATACTGGACACCTGAAATTCAATTGCAGAGATGCAAGGGGGTTAGAATAAAAGCTGACAGAAGAAACAAGAGGTATTGAAAAGAATAAATAAGAATATCTAATATTTTTTAAAGTTCAGCAACTGTTCTACATACAAACGCCTTCAAATAAACACACATGTATATCTCTCCAATATATTTCCAATGAACCATCATTACATACAAACACAGATGTTCATCTTATGTAAATTACATGGAATAATAGCATACCACAGAGCATTAACTCTTTGGCACAGTTCTGCAACACACGAGTTCTACAATAGCCTCTCCAAAATGCTTGAGACTTGGTTCTTTTTTTGTTAGCTAATTGGAATGACACTTTAACTGATATGTCACTTGTATTTATTATAAACATTTAAATAAATCAACAGAAGTGATAGTTTTCAATTTTTATCTCAGTTGATAAAACCAGTCAACTATTTCTGTATTCTTATTCATTTAACCCAAATCTCAACTTAAATTTTAATACGTAAGAAGGGTGAGGAGGTGAATAAGCCCAAATCAACTGGACAAAGCCATAACTGGGAATTCTAATTATTCCAGGTATTCATACCTCTTGAAGCAAGGAAAGTATGTGCAAGATGATATGCCTTTGACACGCTTTGTGACTGGTTGAATATTTCAAATACAGATTTCAACAAGGGTGCTGACTTTGCAGATATTTGTGTGTAACCATACACATAAAAATCTAATTTCCACGTGATCACTTTTCAGGGTTGGGATATTAAAGCATATCATGCAAAAGGGATTTGCTGGTGAAGTTTGAACTTGTTGTCTATGCATTAAGAATTTTAATGCAGCAGTCAGGACATTCACACTGACAAGTTATACTACCTTATTCTCTCTTCCTAATCTCGGGCTAGAGGAAAAAAATATGAAATACACACTGTCTGCCTCTCTGTGTTTATACATCTCTGAAATCTATCTTCAATATATTGAAGGTAATTTAAAATATATTTTTGACTCATACTCTCATACTATGTATAAATAACAAAAAATACAAGCCAGAAAAAGTACTATGGGATGTTATTTAGAGATGTAACACTTTTAATGTCAGTTCTGATTTCTGAGCATGTGGAATTCCACATTAGTGTCATTTTCCAGCTCTATTAAAATTGTAAACGGGAGTATAAAAAGGCCTATTTCTGATGTTGGTGGTTTTTCTACTCGCAGCAGTGACTTTTTCCTGTTACACTTACCCTTTTAATGGACACACAATATGTTACTTTGTGCCCAAGCTCACCTACTCTTTCTTTTCTCAAAAGACAAGGCACATCTGCCACCTGCTCTAGTCTGTGTCCCAGCAACAACTGTCGAGCAGCAAAAAGATTGATTATCAGTCATAAACCATTCATCAACACCAGATTTTGGTAGGTTAAGCTTGCTGATCCAGCAAGAGATGGTGTGAAATTTTCAGTAACATGTGCCAACATTTTGGTGCTAAAAGAACAGCAGTGCATGTTACAGTGAAACACAGCCAAAGATAGCAGACAAAGCACAGAAGTTTTTTGTTCTGAACTTGGCTTGAAGGAGGAAAATGAAAGAAATAAAATAAAGAATGAATTTGAAAATCTATCATAATGTTCAGCTATATGCAGGCCAGTGAAGATTTGTAACAAATCATAGCAATACTCATACAAGATTACTGAAATAGTAGTACCATTTCAATGATACTCAGAGTGCAAATATCAGTTCTATCATACATTTTCCAAGAATAAATAAAAATATCTATGTCTGAATATTTAGACCATTTGCTACAGTCATTCTAGAAAATGAGCTGTCTGTATCAGAATAATTTTCATGTTACCAAAAGAGTTTATCACATATAAAATTGATGATGTGAGGCACAGGCTTACTAACGTAAGTTTCATCCCCGAAAACCTCCATGAATATTTACATGGCCCTTCAATTACAGGACATAGATCATAAAGGTGCTACTAATTAGTATCAGATTGTTATGTATATACAAAGAACTATACAGTAGTCATCTTCTTAGACAAATAGTCAGCTATGAGTACTATATAGATATCTTCCTGAAATGTTGTCTGCATTAAATAATACCAACCTGCAAAGGATTTAAAGAAAGATCATCTCAGTACTTGCAAATACAGAATGGAAGATCTAACAGCCACGATAACAAAAGCTAATTAAAGGAGTTATAGAAAAATAAAACAAAATACTTGTGTCTAAGGAAAGTACATAAGAAAATAAACATACCCCAGAGCGAAGATTATATATAAAGAGCATATATATAAAATATATGCTCACTAGCTGAATTATTTCTCTTTTAATTTTCTCCTTTGCTATCCCTAACATTTTTAAAAACACATCTCTACCTTTACTCTTACAAGCTTATACAAATTGAACACTTTCATTTAACAATTTTCCTTATTTGCATTTCTCACTGCAACTAGACCTATACCTCTTCTGCACTAATAAACGTTTTGCTTCTAATAATACATTAACTTCTATTAATTAACGGTTCTTTAACACAAATGCCAGTTGAATTAATCATTTAATATAATACCCAGTTGATATCTTCATTCTGATACCAAACTCTACTTAACTGTATAAAATGTTGCCCCAAATTTGTTGCAGAACTCTCAGAATGGACTTCATGATATTAAAACATGACAAAGATTTATTCACGTTTAAAATGTAAATGATTCAGAAGCAGTTTTTCCCTTATTAAAAAAAAATCAAACCAACAGAATTAGCAGACTTATAAGGGAATGAGGAGAAAAGAATATTGCTAATAATGGTCTTACTGAAAAATGTAAAATTAATACAGCATGATAGAGCAGATATTCCATATTGCTGGAATAAATGTTCGATAAATTATAAACAACAACATTAATGAATCCAATCTTACATTCTGGATTATTTTTACTACTGGAATAAACTTAATTAATTTTGTCTGTTTGATGTCACTGAAACTAAACAGTAAATTCAATAATCTCTTTACATTTTCACCATTTAACCTCCTGCAGGCTCCCTAATGTCTATTCAGATCTATATTAAATTAAGTACCAATGCTAATGAAGGGCAATAAACGTGGCTGTCAGTAGATTTTTCTTTCATTAAGCACATTATCCTCTTACTGAGCTGTAAATGAGTAAACATTAGTTTTGTTAAACCATGCAAAAAGGCAGAATGAAAATAATTTTTAATTGCAACCCTTAAGCCATTTGCTGGGGATTCTTCATTTTGTTTTTGTTTGGGCTGTTCGTTTTGTTTTGGTTTTTTACCTTTTTTTTTTAATGGATCTAAAAAGGTCTCTTCAGTTGAAATATAAATGCCGGCATCATGGGGTACGTCTTTAGGTTCTGGTGCCTCAGAGCTGTCTGCCAAGAACTCTCATTGTGCAGCCATGTTCAGAATCAGCTCTTCAGTGCACTCCTCCAGCAGCTAAATGGATACAAGAGGTAAGGAATACTGATCACAAACGTACTTATTTTATGATCCTTTTTAGCCAGAAAAAAAATAAATTGGAAATCAGAAATCCATTCTCAACTAATTTACCAATCTGCAGCTGCACTATGAGTCATCTAGTGTTTTAGTGATTATCACTAGAAGCCAGAAGATAACAAGATGAGGAAAATATGTACCTATAAAAGGATTGTTTTAAAAGCATCGCACTCTCATCTTTTACTGACAAGTAATATTGTATATTATTCCTTTCTGTATTTCCATAGCTTGTTTCACTTGGTGTTTATAACAATTGTTAGCAAGTCACGTTTTAGGAATAGTGTACAAAGAAAGAAGAATTTCATGTAACTTTAAAGGAAAAAAAGATTTGCATTTGGATTTGAAGCAAAAGCTATAAATAAAGTTAATGCATGTAAGAAAACTTTTATTAGATGTTATTGGATTAAGGACAGAGAAACTTTAGCAAAGATCTTCCTTTTGCCATTCTTGTAAGCTGTGACTTTGATTACATTTGGCTGCTGCTTAATAACTTCTGATACTTCAAATGCCTTCTGGACATGCCAGAGTTTTGAACCAGAGGAACAGAGAGCGCTTCTCATTCTGCTGAAAAAAAATCCAGTTTAGGATTTTAAAAAAAGAATGTAAGACTGTGGCCTTTTTTAATAACGTATAATTTTAAGAATGTTTATAATTGTGCAAAAAAGCAATCCGGATGTATAGTCATTAAGATTCTTCAGAGTGGAAGAATTCAGTTCCTAGCATGTGAGTTAAAAAACAGAAGCTACAGATAAGTCGGGTTGTGTTAAGCAAAATAGATTTAGTCTGTCCCACAGCGAGGTCATTCTGAACTTTCTAGAATACTGGAAACACAGTTCTAGCACCCTACCATGAACTTCTTCTATGAAATATTTATTAATATTTCTTAAAACCTATCAGCACAAAGCAAAATTGACGAATTTTAGTTGATTCTGAGAAAACCTTTAATTACAAAATGCTCTCAAAGGACACTGTGGATTATTGGTTCTAGTTTAAAAAGCAGCAACAACAGCCTCTCTTAGGCAAAACTGCAATCAAATTGACAGCGTTTGTAGCTGTACCGTGACTGCAGAGAGGGGCTTCTTGGTAATTGTTTCTGTTTCCCCGATAGCACAATATGTTTATTGCAGCTAGCAGAATAAAGTTAAATAAACTAACAGTTAATTTCTTTTAAAAAACATCAAACTATTTTTAAACGCTTACATCAAAGATAACTCCTGTATAATCCTACAGCAAGGCTATTTTCAGAAGCAAAATAAAGGGGGGGAGGGGATTCATAATGAAATCCCTTGCTTCAGAAGGAACATTTGTGACATACGGACTCCGTCCCAGCCTGCAACAAGAGGTTCCCATGCAAAACTCAAAATTGGTTTGAGGCCTAACACTTTAATCTCTCTCCCACGAAAATCCTTGGCAATGCTCCCATCCATTTCAGTGTGTGCTGAACTGATACTTCACTAAAAACATACTGGAATGTGGGCAGTCTTAACAATTCTATAATTTCCACATTTCTCAAACGACAAAATGACCACATAAACGTCCAAGCCTTCTTGTCTTCTTTCAGCATTTCTAAAGTAAGTCATGCCATTAAATTAGAGTAGCTACTTCTGTGTTGAGTGCTCAACCACATTAATAGGAAACCCAGAATCTACTCCCTTTTAAAAAGTAAAAACAAATTATCTTTTGAGTTTTAGAGTTTAAGACTTTCATACACGTGGGGACAAATACATTAAAATATGTATCTTACCATACAAAATTAGCAATGACATACAACTCAGTGGTTTTGGATTCAGCATTATAAGAAAACATTTAAAAACAAATTTAATGCCATTTGTACTCTATCTGAGGTCATGTCAGCACATAATTGAAGGGCTAACTGTAATCTTCTAGATTTGCTCAGGTTAATGCCAGTTTTCCAACTCAAAATAGAACACACTAACGAGAAAAAGCTTTGCACTTCAGTCACCTTCGAGGTACATTCCAAAATTCAATTGTTTTCTTGGCATTTTCCAGATGGGATCCACTCATTTATGGATTCATTATGGAGAATCACGTTCTCCTTTAAAGAAAATCAACCTGATGATATTAATCACCTATTTCTGTGCACGCTAAACATTTCCAAGGCTAACTGGGATCCCTGTTTTATTGTCATTTTATTCTCCTTTTGGAAACATTTGATTGAAATCAATACATTTTTTAAAAGATGTATTCTAAGAACCTGTTAGGTCAAGAAACCTTAATAAAAGTTATCAAGGTCTGTTTAAGAATATCAGCTGAATCATCATAACAAGGTGACTGACCTGCATCAAACATTAGATTAAAAGCAACAGAGAAAAGCTTTGATTACCTTAGTTGACCTGTGGGAACACTTTGAGGTCTGTTTCTCTTGGATGATACTATAAGACAGAAATTGTCTGTACAGCTTCATTTGTAGCTGTCTGTATATCCAATAGACCATCACAGCTCTGAACTGACTTTGTTTGATGTGTAGAACAATGCTGAAGTTTTGACCTTCTTGATACAATTGCTCACTGCAGACATGTTACGGGCAAATATAAGCTATCTAGAGCTTTGGTTCCCTTTTCAAGAGCTATTTTTGCATAGGAATGGAGACATTTCCTAAAAGACAAATATGATAAATGTAGTCAAAATTTTATTTTTATGCTCTGTTTTTTCACTAGTTTACATTAATGACTGATTATAAGGAGTTCCAAAAACTTAATCATCGAAAAGCACACAACAACTGAAGTTGGAAAATACCGTATAAAAACGTGTTAAGAGTTTCACCCTGATTCTTGCTTCTGCAAATCCAAATCAATTCACTTCAGAATCAGCTCTATTAACCTTTGCATAAGCCAGAACCATAATGGAAACTGTATACAGTGATGTAAGACAGGATGATGGTGAAGTTAAGTAGGTATTTCAGCAACACTGCACTGCACCAGCACTAAGTCTGTACAAGCCTTCCTTCATATAAAATGAATATAAAATTCTATCATAGAAATATATTTATTTTTAAAAGCATTTAAAATAATGAGAAAAAAAAAAACCCTCAAACTTTCAATTTGAGGCTACTATCAATGGCAAAAAAATTACTATAGACTACAGTTCAAAGACCTGGATGGAATCCTGACCCATATGAAGATCATATGGTCTCACTTTATGCTATCTTCAGAAGATCCGAATCACCACCAGCATAACTGTGCCAACAGCAGTATCAAAGGGAAAGACAGAAAGGAATAGGATGAGATCAAGACCTCCATCTCCTTTCATATTCAAGTAATTCTTAACTGTCAGAATATTCTCTTTTTAAGTCATCTAAATGATGCCACAAGAAGCATGAACTTCCAAATTTATCTGCATGCATTGCACAGAAATCCTAATGCTAAATAAACAACTACGATCACTGGCATACTAAATATTTGAGTTCAATCAAAAAATCATGTTAGCTTTACAACTGAACACATTATGCTATGCTTCAAATTCTGACTAGCGACAGCTGGAGGGGCTTTTTTGGTAAAATCCATTTTTCTTAAAAGACTGTTTTGTTGCACATTTAAACAGCAAAAAAACAACTACAAAAGCAAAGGAAAATTTGTTTGCACAATGAAATCTATTAGCTGCCATTTTTTTATTCAGCAGATAACCTCCTTCTTTAATGGATAAACCTTAACTATTGCATCAACTACTTTGACAGAATACTAACACTACAGTTGGTATTAACTAGAGATTATGTTAGCTATACGTGCCAAGTAAACCTTTACATAACTGGTCTAGTGCAGCCAAGGGCTGTGACTTCAACAATATGTAAAGCTCCTTTTACTAAGTGAGAGTAATTGCAAAGAAAATATCTACAGGGTTACTGGAGATATTTTTATCTTGTTCTTATTATTCCTCAGTCCTTGCTCAGCTTTTTCTTAAAATTTCCTACCACCATAACTATTATTTAAGCACACAGTGTAAGTAAATCTTAGGGTACCCAAGAATAACTCCAACACCTCAACTGAGACGATTTCAAAGAGAAAACAGAAGCACGCAATTATCAAGAGTGATTTTATTCCTGTAGTGCTGAACTGTTTTATACCTTGAGAAAACCCAAATTTAGACATAACACTGGTGCCCATCCTTCTGGAGATTAAACATAAGGAAATGAAGGACTTAATATGTGGAAATCTCATAAAAAGCTTGTTATGAAATGGTGCTTAATAGTCAGGAAAAATGGCTCGGCACTCCTTAACTGAGCAAAATTTCTATCCAATTGAAATGAATTTAGCTAACATGCAGGACCTTATCTTTATGGCACAAGAAAAAACCTCAAAGATATGGCCCAAAGATAGAAGGAGAAAAGGTTAACAGATTTAAGCGGGATATAAATGACAAAATAATTAACCAAACAAAAAACCATGCTAAAAAAAAAGCTCAAAACCTGAAGAGCTCTAACAACTTCTTGTCCCATTTACAAGCAATTAAGCTGCTGTTTATGCATGGGCAAATCAATGAGGATATTTTGTAATGACTACAACAGAAAGTTTTCCTTTCACTTAGTCCTACATGCTGATTTATTTTTTTTATCTGTAAGAGACCAAAGTTTTTATTCTACTTCTCTAGTAGAATCTTACAGTTATTCATTATTACCAAACTAAAGCACATTTCTTCTTATTTCTTCTTTAAATAGAAAACAGCAGCATACTAAAAGAATAGTCCATGTAGTTTTCCTAAGAAATTTGTTCATGGCTAACATTTCTTTCCATAACTGAAAAATTCACTTTAACAGACACTCAGTAACAGCTCCATAGGTCAAAGTTATCACACAGTTTTGGATGTGAATTCAACAGCAGGATAATGACAGTTGCCAAGGATTTGTACTCGCTGTCGCTTAGTACTGGTGTTGCCTGTCAAATCATCTCTCATACAGAAGCCATGGAATTTCTTATGGATAGCAATTACTTACAATATCCAATGAAGTACATCAGATGTAACAACCATCCTTTAGACGTTCATTATTTGGTCGTCTCTTTGTTATATCTATCTAGTCATCCAATTTAATCTAACTTATTTATTTATACTGCATATTTGACAAGCACATATTTTTTTCTTTGTAATTTTTCAGTAGTTGTTCGAAAGATTTAAATATTCTATTTACATTTGCATATTTAAATTTATAGTGTTCTTTTTCTATAATTGCACATCTTGTGTGATTTCTCAAGAAAAGCTCTTTCTACATGGCAAAAGCTTTTTATTTGTGTATCAAAGATATTAAAAATGAAAATAAAAGCAATATCAGTTCTCAGTTATAATGGAGGGGTTAAGGAAATCTTACATTTATTCATTATTTGCTTACACTGTTAAAGCATTTCTCTCCAGACACATTTTGTATTTATTTGCACTTGCATTATTGTTGCATTACATGCATGCATGCTCCAGATAGTCATATTAATATAGCTTTAAATTGACTGAGGAGAATGGGATGTTTCAAGTACTACATTCCTGAAACATTGTCTGGTGCAGGCCTATGTAAAAATCTTCATTAAAATTTTGACAATTCCAAACATGATTTTATTATACCCACTGCATACACCACTTATATGATACAAAGTAATGTCTCATGGTTTTGTAAACCTAATATATTTATGAAAATGGCTTCGTAATCATTCACCCAATAAATGATACCATTATGTATGAGAGCTGCTCTGAAACTAATGCCTCCTGTTTTATTACGTTGGCCTAACAAGTCAGATGCAGATGCTGGTGGTATGGCAGTAGAGTTTGAACCTTCCACCAACATCCTGTTATGTGCTGTTGCTGTGCGAACATGGCAGTAGAGGGGCAGTCTGACATAACAGTGTCTGACATGGAAGTACTTTACCAAGCAAAGGTGTGCCATTGAATTCCTCCACGTGGAAAAAATGGCACCCTTTGACATTCATCATCAATTGCTGAACATGTAGGGAAACCAAACAGTAGATGAGAGCACAGTGAGGTGGCGGATGGTGCATTTCTGCAGGGGTGACAGCGACATGAAAGACAAGCCACGTTCCAAACAGACTGACACAGCTGTCATATCAAAAACTGAAGAGCATCTTGATCAGCTCATCCACACAAATTGGCTAATGGTTGTGAATAAGCTGAAAAACAGTGTTTTTTAGCTGAAAATTTGCTCTCTCAAACAGTGTTATTGCGCTCTTCGTATCTGTTGTTGTTTCCATGGAAATAAATAGGAGACATTACTTTCTGGGCGACCTACATACGTAATCTGTATCACTTTGGGAAGGACTTTGTCAACAAATAATGCTGCAAACCTTACACCTGGTTAACTAGTGTCATGTAAATTGTTCTCATACAGGAGCTGGAAATACAAAGTGACGATCGTTTTCCTTTTATTAGGAAAGCCAAATCTTCTCCTCTTGCAATACCATTTCTAATTACAGTTCATTAGAAAACTACTATTTTTTCTCAAAAAGTACATCCTGAGTAATAACAGAATAAGTACACGCTGTGTATGAAACTCATATCCTACTAAACTGTTGGGAATCTTGCCAAAGGCTTGAATGAAAATTTTATCCCAGATCTCTGAATTGCTGAGTACAAAGAAGCTGCTGCTTCTCTCTCTTTCACCTCCCCCACCAAAACCCTGCCATTCCAGACCATGAAAACCATGAAAGATTTTTCTCTAGCACTCCCACGAGAAGAAAGAAAATGACATTGTTTAGTTAGGCAGCCAGGCCTAATGTAGGAAAAAAACGTTTAAATAATGCTTTTTGGATAATACAAGAATCTGACAGAATTCAATATCTTATCTCACTTAGTCATGAAAAACTAGACAGGATCCAATATTCTTAGTGTCTGCCACACCCCAAACACCAGAGAAAAGGGACATTTTCACACCTGGAGCAAGCAGAACATACTCTAGGTCTGAGGAATTAAGTTTCCATGCTAAGGAAAATAAATCAGTGTGAAAAATGAGAGTGTGCGTTTCCTCGACCAAAGTAAGAGCTCCCAAGGAAATTGATAATTGAGTTGTCGTAGCAGTTTTACTAGCTAGGTGGATCATAAGGGAAATTAAAAGCTGTAAAAGATCAAAAGTTAGGCGTCACTTATACTTGCAGACCTTCAAGTGGCTACCATCTGCTCCTGCACTTCTCTAGGAAGCAGAGAAAAAAGGGTAGCAGCACCTCGAGAATCCGAAATGACTGCATGGCGCCTAATCGCATCCCCCTTCCAGGGCTGTGCCTGGGCTTGGTGCCAGCTTCACGACTGGCACAGCTGAACTGCTCCTCCTTTCTTAGTGACCCTGGGGAGCCGCCAGACAGCTCTGCAGGGTGTCCCCAGCCCAGGCCGACCTCTCTTCCTGCGGGAGTTGCATTTAAGCTGAAGCTCTTACGCTCAGCCTGGCCTGAGCTGCAGCCCCACCTGCACAGCAGCCGTGCCTGGCAGTGGGCCCCAGCCCACAGGATGTCTTCTGGCCAGGCCTGGAAATGATTGGCTGGCTGTGTTGAACCCTGTCACCAGACCTGAGGCTCACCCTGACTGGCGATCCATGTTACTGACTCTTCCTCATCCCTATCTTCTCACCCCAAGCCTGCTGATGAACAGGGCAGGGTGCTCACTGACCCAGCTGCTTGACTTGGCTGGGCCTGCTATCATGCTTGTCCCCAGCTCTCTGCCCCGCAGACAACCTTGCCATGCCCTGACCATGGCCTTCACACAACAGGATTTCTGCCCTCCAGCAAAGATGTGCACTATCTTGAACTTTGTAATCACGCCTTCATTTTTATTGTACAAAAATACAACAAACCCCCCTGACTGGAGTCATTTAATTAGCACTGTGACTTGACATTCCAGTTTGCCATAGGACTGAAGAGGAAGAACTGTTATCTAAATAGCTGAAGAAACTGGAGAAGATAAAATTATTTAAAATATTCCAGCACCACCAAGTCATCTGCAGATGGATCCAGAATGAAAGGTTCACAAACACTGAAAAAACTAAAATCTTAAAGGAAAACTAAAAATCTGTAGGATTTTGAGAAATTTCCCCTTTATTTGACTTAAACTGAGAGTATGTTATACTGAGAATGTATAAAAGTACCTTAAATGTTTTCCTCGTGCCTTCATCTTTAGACTGAGAATGATGCTAGGAAAATATTTACTTAATTATATTTTTACAAATTACCACATGGTAGCAAATTAAACATCTTACTTTGACAAATGACATGAGTGAAAAGTTGCAATGGCTTTACTCACACATCTTTTGCCAATATAGGTTGTGCATCCATGTGGCGCGTGCCATATGGTGCTTTTCCTGAGTACTTACTAGATTTTTGTTGTTTGTTGTTTGCTGTTTCACAATAGATTTTGATCTTCGTTTCCTTCTTATGCTTAGCAATGCCTTCCGCATGGACTTGCTCGATAATCTTTGCAGGTAGTGAGATACAGCCTATTTCCTTGGTCCTCCCTCTTGAGTGGCTTTTTTTTAAGACAGATGTAACAATTACCTTTTTTAAATATCAGGGGATCTCCCCTAATCACCACACAGAGCATTGGCCAGCTCCTCTGGTGTATTCCATCCAGTCCCTGGAGGTATCCTACCCATTCCCCCAATACGTGTGTTTCCCATGTCTATCTCCAAAAAGGCAGGCCGAAAATGATACTTGAAAAGGCTTCTTTAAGCTATTCTTAGTGACTGAACGATTATCTAAGCAATTCTGCTGAAATTAATGTAAATATGTACGTAGAAAGTGTTCCATTCTGTGTCAGAAGAAAAAATATATATATTCCCATCTGTTCAACACCAGAGCAGGGAATAAAGCCAAGAAAAGGCTCTAGATCGATACTAGAGTTTCATAAGGGAGGAGGAAGGGGAGAAACGTACCATGATCCTTCGCCAGGAAGAAGACTTCTGGTTGATAAAATACCCTTTGTGTCACTAACAATCAAGCATAATTTGCTCTAAATAACAACTACAAAGGGTTTCTAATGTTTTTAGTAAGAAATTGTAGCCTAACGTATGTAAATATGTACAAATGGCATTACGCCACTGATTTTCCCAGCAATGCTACACTTGGCAGCAATCAAATGATGCTTGATATCTTCTCTCCAATTCCCTCCGCACTGGATACCATCCTCAAAGATCTTCATATAGCTTTAAATAATATTTCCCTTTGTAGAAATCCAGTGCACGACAGTATTTTTGTAATATAACACCAAATTATAATAAGCAAATGATAATTAAGGTTGCTTTTACTGATCTGCTGTTCCCTTGCTTCTGTTCACTGAAAACAGCTACAAAACACCTTAGACAAAGTGAACCCTTTGACTAGTTATGCAAAATGGGTTGCTGTCCTGTTGCCCTCCTACTTTCAGTGGCAGCTAGCCATTAGAACAGCATAACTGGACCTTCAAACTACATCTTCCAGCTGAAACTGAGAAGACAATATACATCCTAGCTTAAGCTAGGACTAAGACCTCTGTGTAATACAGAAATCCATAAGGAAATGGCATTTGAAGTACAGCAACTCTGTTCTTCACTGTACCACTAAAAGCCATTCTATAACTTGTCACCATACCTGGAATGTAGTTTAGTCTTCAAAAAAAACCCTACCTATTGGAAAAATGTTCATTGAAAGTATCATTAACTATAAAGTGTACCTCTAAAGAAAGTAATCAGAAAGCCCATTAGCACTCTGTCCTTCAACAAATAAGTGGAAACATTTCCAGTTATCAGGAAAAAGACAATTACAATAAAATCATCTAAAAACTAAATATTTAATTTGATACTTACATTTCCCAGAAACTATTGTTAACATCAATTGTTGTTCTGACATGCTTGCAAGCATTATAGACACCACAGTTGTTGCTCCATTGCCTTTAGTTGTATTGCACCTTGCATTAGCTAGTAATCAATGTGATTTTACACAACCTTGCTACTGGTAAGGGTCTTTAAACTTTTGTTTTAACTATAATCAGAAACAAGATCAAGTTATACCAACAAAAGAAGCCTTATTCAGTCTGTTCATTAAAGGAATTTAAAGTCATACAAGCACTTCTCATTTTTGGCAGAGATTGGGGTCCTCAGACAAAAAACACAGCACAAACAGGTGGCAAATTCAAATGAATATATACCGAGTGAGTGATAAAAGATGAAAACAGCAGGTTGTTAGTTCAGCCAAGTACCCGCTTTTAAAACCATTTTAAACCTCAAACATTAAGTAAATGTTTATAGGAAAGGTTGGACAGGCATAGATGTAAGTTCAGTGTAAATGGGGCAGGTGTGAAAAGACTGGTAATTTGTCAGAGGGTGCAGAAGTAAATACTGTGCTGACCTACATCAGCAAAGAAGGGAAATGTACAGGTATCCTGGTCTTCCCCTCAGTTCATCTGACTGCTTTAGATTGATTGACACCACACTTTAAAGACAAAAAGTAAAAGGGAAGTTAGAAAATCCTTCAAATTATCAATTTTGTCTGAGTTTTCATCCACTGAGTTTACTTCACTCGCAGCACGCTAGGCAAGGTAATAATTTATGATAATTATATGAAAATACACAATTAATATTCATCACCTCTCATTTCTCATCACTTTAGATGATCAGTAATGCAGAGGAAAAATGCTGTCAGATTTCTAATTGCTTTGTAATGGGCCTGAAATAGGGAAATCGTTCAAGACAAACAATCTGTCACTTGTCTGTTACCTTAACTATCTATCACTTAAAAAACCCTCATTAAATACATTGCTAATGAACGACAAAAGACTGTACTCGGTGTGCCCAGATGTACCTTTTTAAACAATATTGTAAATTGCTTAAATAATTCCCAAGACGTTTTCAATCATTTTTGTGGAAATTGAATGGAAAACATATATTTTCAATGCAAGTTACATCTCATTTGTTCACATCGTTATGACATTTAGTCTATCATATCCCCATCTCCTGGGAGACAAAACTTTGTTTTTCTCTCCACTGTTGACAAATCTGACCCCATTGAGGCAAATTCTAGAATAACTTACCATTCAACTCCCTGAAACCTTTCTCAGAACAAAAAACCTGCCATATTAACTAATAACTCCTATTAATTGTAACATAAAAAGATGGAAAAATAAGGACCAGAACTAGAAAAAAAAAATACTTAAGAGAAAATACCAATTTGCAAGACTTAAACGTGCTCAATTTGGCATATTTATCAAAAAAAACCCAAAGAAATAATTAGTGCTCGTTTGTGTTGGTATGTTTAAAACGCTACTGTAAAGGGCAAAAGGTATGCATGAATTGGTGGCAGGAAATAGGAGCCAGGCACATTGAAATTTAGGATTAAGAACAATTTTTAACAGAGGATGATTAGCTGTTGCAATAGACTTTTGCAAGTGAGGAATTGTAATCTCTTAATATCAATAGGCAGAATATACTGGACTCAGAATAGCCCTGCAATAATTAGAAAACAGTAAGGGACCGAGGGCTTTCACTGGCATTATTTGCATGAATCCTATTTCTTCTTGGTGATAAAATAAACAGGAAAGCAGAGAAAAATATGCTTTCAGAGAAAAACAAACAAACAAAACAAAAACCATGAATAAAATACATAAAGAGGAGAGCAAACAAACTTTTTTTCTGGAATAGTGCTTAGTATTAAGAACAGCAGAACAGTGCATGCTGGAGTTAACACACACTTAGCATATTGCTCACTTAGTTTTGTCTTGCCAGCGGAAAGGAGGAAAGCAGCAAAGCCTGCAGCTGGGTTTAACTCCATACTGACTTACAGGCCAGGAGCTACCAAAAGGAATTGGTAGGAATTTCTCCCTGCTCTTCCTCTCCCACACACCAATTTGATTTCAGCAAATCCTGAAGTAACTTGATTTTGATATCTCTAGTAATGAAAGATGATCAGATTGGACTGATCAGCGTTTGCAAAAGGCACTAAGACCAGAGAGAGTACAATAAGCTATGCTTAACAATGCCTCAAAACCTAACATTGTGATTTCAGAAATGGGATAGACTAAAACACAGGAGAAACTGAGACACTATGATTGTAATATCAGGCAAGGCTAGATAATGCTGCAATGGTTTCTTTTCATAGTTTGTGCATTTGAGAGTTCATAAACAGCAAACTGTTACATTAAAACAGAAAAGAATGAGTGCTTCACCTTCAAAATTTTTCCACTGACCTCAGAAACAATTTCTTAACATCTATAATTAACTGTATGTTGAACAACTAACTACAGCCAACCATACCGTCAGATAAAAACGCTTATAATTTCTCAAATAACTCCAAGTGTAAACTACATTGCCATGTGGATACCAGCACCAATCCTGAAACGAATTAAAACGGTAAAACTGTGACAAAACTAAGTTAGCTGTGTTGATCAGGCGACATTTCTTTCATCTGCCCAGAAAACCTCTCACTTCCCTGTAGCCCACGTTGAAGCCCTGTCTCCACATACGGCTCACGCCTGGCAGCCCCGCGCTGGTGCTCACAGGGAGCGGGATGCAGGGAAGCAACAACCCCTGCAGCGCTCCCTCTCACCTGCCGCTTTGCTGACACCTCCCAAAGGGCGGGGAAGGCGGCAGAAACTTGTAGCACTGTGAACGTGTTTAAAGCGTTTAAAGGCTTACTGAACTGTGAATTGAGTTTGTACGGACAATTATTTGTAAACATTGCAAGAGATTCTAAACAGTAAGATCAGAGCACCGACCTAAGCTTATGGCCAAGGGAACGTCTTTCTGTGGTTAGAGCTCTATTCCTTTCCATGACGAGGAGGTGCCCATCCCTCCCCTTCGGGACGGCGCGTGCTAAGCCGCAGAACAGAGGAGCGGGGGGAGGCCGGGGCTCCTCGGTACCTCAGCGAACCTCCGCCCCCGCGGCAGCAGCGGGCGGGAAGGGCAGAACGGCGCCCGACGGACCCACGCGCCAGGAGGGCGGTGAGGCGGACACCCACGCCCACAGCCGGAGCGGTGATCGAACAGCCATTCCCGATCGCCCCGAGCCGGGGCCGGGCACTGGGGGGCGGCCGGGTCCGCTACTTACTGAGCCCGCTGCCGCCTCAGCAGCGCCGTCGTCGCCATGGAGACAGCGTCGGGCCCGGCCGGCACGCCGCTTCCTGCCGGTGCTTCGGCACTGGGGCCCGGGCGGAAACACGCGAGGCCCCGCCAGGAATGCGCTCCACTGCCCATCGCCGCGCTGAAGCGGCGGGCGGAGGTTACGTTTCCCACCGGACGACTGATTCCGGGGCCCGGCAGGCTGCGCGGTGGGGCCGGCGCGGGCGAGGTAGGTGGGTGCGTGCTGCGCCGCGCAGTGCCGCGCTGTGCTGTGAGGGGCGGTCGGTCTCGCGCTGCCGAACGTTGGCGCCAGCGGCCGCGGTGGGCTCTTGCGCCGCTGCTGCGCTGAGGGGGCGGCGTTGGCGGGAAGGCCGCTGCGGCGCGGCGTGAAAAGGATTCAGCCTGAAGCGTAACGGCGCGCGCCAGAAACCGTGCTCCGTGCTGAGGGAGTGGGGGGATCAGGGAAGAAAGCCTTGTTGTTTCGGCAATTAAATAAACAAACGAACGAGAGCCTCTTCTTCCTATATTCAAGTAGCAAGTTCTTTCCCTACTGAGGGGCAGCGTCACTTTCTCGTGGAAGGTCTCTGATCGTTCGGCTGCGTACATTGCTCAAAACATAGATAGCTGCAAAATAGCGGCTAAAGCACAGGGTCATTCCTAAAGAGTCTGTGTGTAACTTCAGCAACAAAGCATGCATAGAGCTAGGACAGGAAGCAGCACGGTTTTTCACGTCCCTTTGGCCTGCAGGCTGTGTTACCAGCTGCCTGTATTTCCTCCCTCCTTGCTTTTCTTAACTTCCCTTTTCAAATTGTACTTAGAATTATTGCCTTTTCTTATACAGCACTGAGCAAATCACTTCAAGGCCAGCCAGAGATGGCCTTGGAGCAGATAACAGGAAAGGACTGGTACCAAATCCTGGGTGCGCAGCCATCAGACAGCCCGGCAGAACTGAAGCGGAAGTACCAAAGACTGGCTTTGTTAGTAAGTATGCTTCTGCTAGTGGTGTAGAATTAAGTTTTAGAAACTAATAAAAGCTGCTGCTTTGGATGCAGGAATTGAGTGCACCCTCAGTGAGTTTTTAGATGACACCAAGCTGGGGATTATCTCAATCTCCCTGAGGGTAGGAAGGCCCTGTAGATTGACCTGAATGGCATGAGGCCAGCAGAATGAAGTTCCACAAGTCCAAATGTCAGGTCCTGCACTTTGGTTACAACAAGCTCATGCAGTGCTACATGTTTTGGGGCAGAGTGGCTGGAAAGCTGCTTGGAGGAAAAGGATCTGGGGTTGTTGGTCAATGCTCAGTTGATCACAAGCCAGCAGTATGCCCAGGTGGCCAAGAAGGCCAATGGCATCCTGGCTCACATTAGAAAGTGTTGCCAGCCAGAGCAGGGAAGTGATTGTCCCTACATACTCAGCTCTGGTGAGGCTGCATCTCAGTTACTGTGTTCAGTGTTGGTCCTCTCACTACAAAAAAAAGATACGGAGACCCTGGAATGCATCCAGAGAAGGGCAACAGGGATGTGAGGGGTCTGGAGCACAAGTCTTATGAAGAGCAGCTGAGGGAACAGGAACCGTTCAGTCTGGAGGAGATTCAGGGGGGAACTTACAGCTCTCTTCAACTCCCTGAAAGGTTGTTATGAAGGAGGTCAGCCTCTTCTAGGAAACAGCAATAGGACAAGAGGGAATGGCCTCAAGTTGCACTAAGGGAGGTTCAGGTTGGATATAAGAAAAAAGTTCTTCCTGATAGGCTGCAGTAGTAGGATGTATAGGATGAAAAATTGTGAAAAATCAATTGAGGTTTTATTTGAATGCTTCTGGTACACTTTTGTAGAGTCATGCTTTAAGACTTAGTGTTCATGTTTCCCATCCTCATTGTTTTCATGTCTCATAGAGCAGTCTCAGAGCTCTATGAGATTACTTCAAGTTCTTGTTTTAACTCCCCACATAATTCAGGCTATTTAATCAAGAGATTATTTAGCCCACCTTTAAGAGCACAATAAGGCATATGTCTTTGATACTGTTTGGTTAAAATGGCCAACTTGATAGACTTGCAGAAGTACCAGGATAATTAAATTCCTAAACATAATGACAAACGGCAACCCAGAGAAGAAAGAAGGTGAGCAGAACTCAGTTTTTATATATTCTTTTAGGTAGGTGATTCTGTAAACCAGACTATTAGTATTGGCAGGGCTATAGAGAGTATATGCATGTCTAGTCTTGCTATAGTTCTAGAAGGTGAAAAATTATTTTAATACACAGGCTTGTCTTTAGAATCTGTGCATTTCTGGTCTAAATGGCCAGTGTTCTCTGAAAAAGAGAGTGGGAAATGTTAGAAAACATTAAGATTTTTTTTTCCCTTTTTTATGCTGTTTAGCTCTAGAGGTTTTTTTTCCCCACTATCAGTGATGGATCTGCTTTTCTGACTAAAAAGCCACACTGATGTTGCCTTGTAGGTGTTTTCTCCAAGGCAGATCTGCTGCTTGTCGGTTGTTGTTAGCGTATGCCTGTCACTATTAGTCTTTCTCTTCTAGTAGAACTGCTTACAGACTTTCTATATTTTTCTATATTTTTCTTATATTCTGTATTTCTTATATATAGAAAAATAAGAAAAAACATAGAATATATTTATTGATGCAGCATTTAGCACAGTCTGTTGTCTGCAAGGGCATAGTGGTAATAAATCAAATTACTTTTATGCACCCCGTAAGCCACTAGCTACGGGAGTGACAGGAGACTACAATATGTAGTGCATGGTTCCAGTGTGAAAGTCGTTGCTGCAGATACCGTTGATCCAAGGTGTTTTGTGATTTAAGAAGATGTTAGAAGTTCATGAAAGAAAAGTCTGCAGTGGCACGTTAGCACAAAAATACAGTCTCAGATCCAGAAACCAATGAGCTGTAGACTTCTGAATGTGGGTGGAATGTATGTAAGGGAAGTGTTACTGTATCTTTGTCCTATCCTGATGCTACTCCCTGGGCATCCACTGTTCATTATTAGTGTAGCACTAGTTGGACCTCTGTAATGCTATAATGGGATGGATAATGGCAGGGTGGCAAAGTCTTTGGCTGTAACAAATGAGAATGAACCCAAATGCAGCAGCCATGGATGAGGAAATGAAAGAAAAGAGCTGCTTACCTTTGGAAGGCCTCCAGTAGGTAGGGATCTCCAGCAAGAGATACCCTCACCTCCATTGCCAACCCTTAAGTGAAGTCTGGGAAGGGATGGAACCTGGCTCCAGCCCTTCCAGTCACTCAGGTACATTGCATGCCTCTGAGCTCCCCTGGGTTGGCCCTGCCTTCCCACCAGGTGCTCAATCACTGCTTCAAGCCGTGACTGAGCATTTCCATACAACCTCTCATCTTACCTGCTGCGTCCTGTTCACATGAAGTAATTCCCTTGCTCCCCAAATAAAGCTTGTACTTAAGAGATCTTAGTGGTTGTACACCTCTGAGTCACAAAACGTTAATTTATGGTTTTCTGAAGCTGCTGCTGTAGGTAGTAGTAGTATTGCTGGAGGCAGAGGATGAGTCCACATGCAGGTGTTTTTGTATATGGTGGTGGTAGTGAATTAGCAGAGCAACTCCAACTTAGAAAGCTAGGATGAATGGTGAGCACTGCCATGTACTGCCTGTTTAAAGATTTCTTGACAAATGTATGTGGTCAGTGCTAGCGATCTTAAAATCAGAAAGTTTATAAAGCAACTAACATCTTGTATGCAAATTGCAATTAATTTGACTTAGTATGACGGATGTTCATTAGCATCAAACATAATAAATGGTGGAATGTATTTTTAAACATAGTTCTGCTGTTAAAATAAAAATGGCAAATGTCTGCAGTTTCTTCAGATGATCTTCAATGTTTCAGGTTGAATGTTTGTTTTTTGCCATCTGCTGTTTTGTCTGTTTGTCAACACATTGTATACTTAGCATCCTGAATGAACAGGAGGATGTCAATTTCCAAAGCTGCAAAGAATTGGAGATCTTGCCATATGTCATCTAAAAGATAACTATATTTGCAGTTATATCTCAGGACTGACTTTAACAATACAAAGTAGTAGGCGAGTAAAAAATGTTGAATTACAAGCTTGCAAGATCTATTTTGTAAGGGAAATTCTCTTTAAAATGATTAATTTGTAAAATATAACTTGTTTTTACCAATTCTAAAGGGTTGGTGATGGAAATGGTTAATGAATCATAAAAAATGAAACCATGCAAATGCACCCTTCTTGAGTGAGCACATTTACTTACCATTCTTCTGCCATCTTTTCGTTTGCCTACTAACTTGCTTCTTTTGGCCAAGTCTCAATGAATGTTTAAGCAAATTATTTCACTGCAGACTTTGGATGATGTCTGTTCTGTCTATAAGGATAGTATTAATTGGATTCACAAAACAGCACAGGTTTGGCCTAAAAATAGTGATTTTTTTTCTTGTTGTTATTATATTATTTCTTCTCACCATCTAAATATTTAAGTAAAAGTTCATATTTACACAATATCCCTGCAA
This sequence comes from Pavo muticus, assembly GCA_016647715.1. NCBI lineage: Eukaryota > Metazoa > Chordata > Aves > Galliformes > Phasianidae > Pavo > Pavo muticus. The sequence continues at coordinate 2,595,320 of JACDJE010000096.1, read as the reverse complement.
CCATGAAACTTAAAACTTTGTACAATTTTTGCATGCTCATTTGTCTGGTACCTGCACCATCGTAGTGCTTCTTACTGTAATCATTAATAGCAGCCAGAGGTGGCAGACTTTTGAGCATAAGACATGTATGCCACGAGCAATTTGATCATTAGGCTCTTTTAAGGAATGGAACTTACATGTATGCTGGCTTGTACTTCATTGTCTTCTTTAGCACAGAGCTTCAGCCAGTGACTCTGAAAAAATGTTCACTTAGAAATGTGTATTTTGTAACCAGCACAGCTCAGTGCCACGAGTCTGCAATTGGAATTCATTTCAAGGGGCTTTTTTAAGCATCAAAGATTCCTTGTTCCGGAATGAATCAAAACAGATTTTGAGAACTATTATGTTTAATGATAAAAATGTTAGTCTTTTATCTTCAGAACGTACTGATGTTTTTGAGATGTGATGTATGTATGACCTTCTTCTCCATTATATATACTGTAGTTTTAACAAGAAGAATTCACAAATGGGTAAATGTTTTCAGGAGAGACAATGCCTGTGTCCCATTTCTGAGCATGTGTAAAACTAGCAGAAGGTAAAATCAGAGTAGCAAAGAAGGAGAAATTACACAGTCCCCCCAGTACAGCTTTTTACATCTTTTGGCCTAGTGTTTTGTGGTCAAAGAATGGGTTGCCAGATTGCTTGCAAGTTTTTCTGTGGCTGCTCTGCTTCTGAAAGCTGCTTTTTACAGAGAATAAAGTCACCAAACATAGAAGCTGCGTCTCACTGAGAATCAGGTGTCTGTTCCTGTTGATGCTGATGATATTATAGGATACCTTTCAACTGGAAAAAAAATTATTGTGCAGGAAAATTATATGCTGCTGTTACAATGTATGCCCTAATCTTAAAGAAAATCCATGTAATTTGAGCAGGGAGCATGCAGGAAGCTCTTATTTTTAATATGGAAAGGAAATAAAATGTGCCACTTAACACACAGTGTTACAAAGATTATCTGTTTATCAGAAGGGGTGGTGTGCGTATATAAATACAAAGGAAGTGCTAAGATGATCACTTAATCTGTTTGAAGGAGTAGAAAATTTTAAAACAAAGAGCATTAAGCATAGGTGAGAACGACTGTCAGCAGCAATAAAAAGAAAGGACATTAATAGGAATTTAATTTAATGAAGCAAAATAATCTCAAGAATTGAGTTTTTTTAGGGGAAAGACAGCTATCTTTGGAGAAAAAAGATCTATTGTGTCCTATCACATTTATGTACACATCTAAATTTTGCAATCACAAGAAAGGCAGAGGATGTCGTATATTTAAAGTCAAAAAGCTGCTTGCATTATTACTGCCTTAAAGTCTGTTACAAACTCAATTCAGTGGAAGGATGCACCTCCTGAGGAACTTTTCAGGCTGAGTTTAAGTTGAGAATTTGAATCTTACAAACTTCAAAATGTTTTCATTTTCATCAGAAGTCTCATAAGAATAATTTTCATGGTGAAAATTATGCAGCATGTGTACTGTTTTTTTTCTTAACAGCTTTGTAGAAAACATTTTGTTAGTGTGCCTGGTTGTAGCTTGACTGAAGTTAATAATTAGACATCATAAAGTTTGTTGCAAAGGGATGTCTATTTGGCTCTCTGGGTAGTTTTATTTTCAGCTGTTCTTTACATCTGATTTACTGTTTATAACCTTAATAAAATACAGGTGGGTATTTTCTCAAGTTGGAACTTGAAGAATTGGTTATTAACTTATAAAAGTATTTAACAGAGCCTCACTGTTCAGCAAACACCTAGTTCAAACAGCTTGATTGAGTGGCTCGTGGTCATGCCAATATTCCTGCCGCTTCTTCAAATCTGACAGCATTTGTTTAACTCATCCATGGCTTTTTGTTTTTTTCTTCTTTTTTACACTAGAGGTCATAGTGGTATTCAGTATTAAGTCTGAAGAACATATATTTTCACCCTGTCAGTGATCACATTGCAGAAATGGTGTCCCAGATTCATTGCATGTATCACAACGGTACTTAAAAGCCAAGCATTCTGGACATGCATGATGCCACTGCATGCAGAGATACAAACTGCCATGTCCAATTCTTGCTTGCTTAGTTGGAGTGGTGGGAGAGGTAATGTTGGCTGCAGTTGGTCGTTGGGCATCACCTGCTCACGTGAGGGTACCTTAGGGTACCAGGAAAACTGTTAGCCCACGTTTGGCTGGGCAGCTGGCTAATCAAATGAAATGCAGTGGTTAACCAACTGATAGGTCAGCACGCAAATGGAAGATGCACACTGGCCGCGTCTTTTACAGGGAAGGCTGAGGAAGGTGTCCTGACTTTGCAGCAGTGGGAGGTAATGGATATAGATGGAGAGAGAAGGGAATTAGATGTAGCGAAGTACCATAGCTGGAACAGGGGAATGTGACAATATTGGTAGGTAGTGCTTGCAGTACTCATTTTTCATGGTGAGTATCCAGCAGGCCACAGCTTACATGAAGCAGTGCCTCACTTTTTATTACTTTAATGTCATTTATGCTCTGTAAAGGAATTTTGCCTCTCTTGACTGATTTGTGCACTTGTTTCATAGAATCACAGAATGGCCTGGGTTGAAAAGGACCACAATGATCATCTAGTTTCAACCCCCCTGCTATATGCAGGGTCGCCAGCCACCAGATCAGGTTGCCCAGAGCCACATCCAGCCTGGCCCTGAATGCCTCCAGGGATGGGGCATCCACAACCTCCTTGGGCAACCTGTTCCAGTGTGTCACCACCCTCTGGGTGAAAAACTTCCTCCTAATATCTAACCTAAACCTCCCGTCTTAGTTTAAAACCATTCCCCTTTGTCCTATCACTATCAACCCATGTAAACAGCCATTCCCCCTCCTGTTGATATGCTCCCTTCAAGCATTGGAAGGCCACAGTGAGGTCTCCCCGGAGCCTTCTCTTGTCCAAGCTAAACAAGCCCAGTTCGCTCAACCTTTCCTCATAGGGGAGGTGCTCCAGCCCTCTTATCATCTTAGTGGCCCTCCTCTGGACCCACTCCGAGAGCTCCACGTCCTTCCTGTACTGGGGGCCCCAGGCCTGGACGCAGTACTGCAGATGGGGCCTCACAAGAGCTGAGTAGAGGGGGACAATCACCTCCCTCTCCCTGCTGGCCACCGCTTTTTTTAATGCAGCCCAGAACACAGTTGACCTTCTGGGCTGCAAGCGCACACTGCTGGCTCATGTCCAGCTTCTTGTCCACCAGGACCCCCAAGTCCTTCTCCGCAGGGCTGCTCTTGTTTCGTAAGTCATTGATCATAACAATATATTAGAAATAGAATCCAAATATGTAATATAACTATTATGGAATTTGTAAGAGCAACACATTCATTTTTTCTTTTAACTTTAAACACTTCTAAAGTCAGAAAAGCAGCCAACGGGGCAAAGCACATTTTGGGATGCATTAAACACAGCATAGGCAGCTGGTCAAAAGAGGTGATTGTCCCACTATATTTAGTGTTGGTGTGTCCTCATCATGAGTATTATGTACAGTTCTTGGGTCCACAATACAAAAAGGAGGTGAAGGTGCTCTGAAGCGCCCAGAGGAGGCACCAGAGCTGCTGACAGGGCTGGAGGCACAAGCTGTGAGGACAGGCTGAGGGCAGGCACTGCAGTTGCCCAGCCTGGAGAATAGCAGGCTGAAAGGCGACCTCCTTGCTCCCTGTAGCAACCTGAGGAGGGGAAGCAGAGGGAGGTGCTGGGCTCTGCGCCTGGGAACCTATGGCAGGATGGGAGCAGCACAGAGCTGCCAGGGGAGGGTCAGGCTGGGTATTAGGAAACATTTCTGGGCCGTGAGGGTGGTTAGACAATGGAACGGGCTTCCTAGTGAGGTGGTTGGTGCCCCGTGCCTGTCAGTGTTCAAGGGGCATTCAGATGATGCCCTCAGTAACATGCTGTAACTTTTGGTTAGCCTGGAAGTGGTTGGACAGCTGGACTTAGTGGTGTTTGAAAGGCTCTTCCAAGTGAACTATTCTAAGTGTGCTCTGAATGTGTTAACTGTCCCATCCTTCCTGTTTTGTCTCCTTAGCTCAGTTGATCATGGCTACTTTCTTGCCTCCCATTCAGCCCAAATGGTCAGCAGACATGAGCTCACTTGAACTGATTTGCTGCAGAAGTGAATTCTATACTTAAAGAGCTGTCTTTAGGACACTTTTTAGATAGCTTATGTTATTATAGTAGGAAAGTCCAAGTCAAGCTTTTTTTCTATAGTCTTGTCAGTCATTTGGATATTTTATCCCAATCTTTTACTTTTCAATATGTTAAAGTACCATTTCAAAGCTGAAAAATCACTAGTCAGATATTTTTAAAACCTACCCTTTATTATTTCTACGAGTAAATTATTAACAAAAAAAATTCAGAATCTTTGGTGCTTATTTATGACCTGAAAACGCCCACTGTCAAAGAAGTTAAAGATGAACAAGTCTGAGCAAGATCTTAGATAATTTCTTTCCTTTTCTGGACATTAAGTGAAACATTATCTAGGTAGGTGTTTTGAGGAAAGGCTGATCAAGAGCTCTTCTTTCAAGAGGCAGCCATCTTCTTGCCAGCAATCCAGTAATAATTCCTACTACTACAGAAAAGCAATGCAAAATACGGGTATGGCACTATTCTCTCAGTGTATCTATTGCTTCAGTAAAAGTTATTATTGAAACTCAAGTAAAGCAAACCTTGGATTATTCCTATACAGTTGCTGATCTATTCTGGATAATGATTTTACCTTTTCATCTACATCTCTGACTGTTCTTTCATAAAATGTGGAAAATGTAAAGACTAAGACTAAGACTGCATAGAGTGCTTATTAAAAAGAAATGGTAAAAAGATGAGTAATAAATTCTTTTGAGTGATTTCCTTGAGTCATCTGGAAATGTCGTTTCAGTAGTTATGAGTATACACTGTAAAAACTGTTTCCTTATTACAAATGAAGAAATTTGCCAACCTTTACCAACTTCAACTTATAAGTTAAATTAACACCAAACTATTAACCAGTACGGCTACAATAACTTGAAGAAAGCACTCGGTGAGACTAAGTCCAATCCAAGCTAGATTTTATGTGGCTATTGGGATTGTGTGGAATTGTTTGATCACCATGGCCATAACATTTTCAAATAACTGAAAGTTGAATCTTTATGCTGCAGTGATATCTGTGAAATAACGGAGTGTTTGTGTCTTCAGCAATAAGCATAGCATACTTAATGGCTTCTGATTTTAACTATTGGGACTTCTCATGAAGTTTTAGACATCTTTGGTGTTGACTAAGATATGAAATTATTGTATTGTGGACAGTGAGGTGGGTTGAGAACTGGCTGACTGGCAGAGCACAGGGGGTTGTTGTTGGCGGTGCAGAGTCTGGTTGGAGACCTGTAACTAGCGGTGTTCCCCAGGTGTCGGTGCTGGGTCCAGTCTTGTTCAACATCTTCATCAATGACCTTGATGAGGGGATAGTGGCCACCCTCAGCAAGTTTGCTGATGATACAAAGTTGGGAGGATTGGCTGACACACCTGAAGGCTGTGCTGCCATTCAGCGAGACCTGGACAGGCTGGAGAGCTGGGCTGTAAGAAACCAGATGAGGTTTAACAAAAGCAAGTGTAGAGTCTTGCACCTAGGGAGGAATAATTGCATGCAGCAGTACAGGTTGGGGGATGAGCTGCTGGAGAGGAGCTCTGCAGAGAGGGACCTGGGTGTCCTGGTGGACGACAGGTTGGCCATGAGCCAGCAGTGTGCCCTTGTGGCCAAAAAGGCCAATGGCATTCTGGGGTGCATTAAAAAGAGTGTGGCCGGCAGGTCGAGGGAGGTGATCCTCCCCCTCTACTCTGCCCTGGTAAGGCCTCATCTGGAGTACTGTGTCCAGTTCTGGGCTCCCCAGTACAAAAAAGACAGGGATCTCTTGGAAAGAGTCCGGCAGAGGGCCACAAAGATGGTGAAGGGCCTGGAGCATCTCCCCTATGAAGAACGGCTGAGTGAACTGGGTCTGTTTAGCCTTGAGAAAAGAAGACTGAGAGGGGACCTGATCCAGGTCTATAAATATCTAAGGTGTGGGGGGCAAAGTGGCGAGGCCAGACTCTTTTCAGCGGTGTGCGGAGACAGGACGAGGGGAAACGGCCAGAAACTGGAGCATAGGAAGTTCTGCACCAATGTGTGCAAGAATTTCTTTACGGTGAGGTGACGGAGCACTGGAACAGGCTGCCCAGGGAGGTTGTGGAGTCTCCTTCTCTGGAGATATTTAAGACCCGCCTGGACGTCCACCTGTGTGACCTGGTGTAGGGAACCTGCTTTGGCAGGGGGGTTGGACTCGATGATTTCTGGAGGTCCCTTCCAACCCCTACGATTCTGTGATTCTGTATTTGTATCACTTGGATGTTGTTTATTAATGGTATCAGGTTAATTAATGGTATTCAGGTTAAGCTGTCTCCTAAAAAAGTAGCATGTATCTTCATGGATTTTTTATACAGATGTTTTCTAATTCTGTTAATGTTTAGCTTTTCATGTCTATTTTAGAAGTTGTAATTTGATTGGTGCCTAACCTGTCATTTTGAGATCATGGATGGCTTCAAATACCAGTGATAGGGAAAGCTGAAATAAATATTTAAGCAAAAACTTTAGAAGTGTTATGCAAATATTGCAGTTATGTCCACTAATATATAACCTAGTCATTTGTTCGTCAAGCTTCAATTTCCACAGTGACTTCTGCAACTGAAGTGCTGTAGAGACTTAAATTATTTTGGAATCCAGGTGATAAGCATAATATTTAAATCTGACGTCTTCTGTGTGTCTGTCTGTTGAGGCATTCCAAATGAATTTGAAAATTAGTGGTATACTTTGATTTGGAGTACTGGTTTACTGATGTCTGCTGTCTAGCTGTCGTCAGAGAGTGGAACGAATTCACGAGCCGCTTTGTGCTCAGCAGCTTTTAAGCAGTTACCAGGCATCAAAGTTGTTGGCTTTCTAGGCTGTAGAAAAGTCTTCATCTTGCAAGTCACTGTGTCAGCTGAAGACCCTACCTGTCTGTCTCTGCCCTTCTGCCAGATGTTACTTAGCCACGAAATAGCATCCTGTGGGCTTTCCTTCATCCACTACCAGTGCCTGTCACCTGGAGAAGTTCATGCCTATTTTTATCAGTGTTTTAAGCAGCTCTATTTTTTATAATACAAGATTTTCCCTTTGCTTCATATGAAAAACACATTTGTCCAAACTAGTTTTCTGACCTTTTGTGTAACTGGCATTACTGTTTGATTAGAGCCATGTTAACTTACAACAACTGAGTATTACTTAATGTGACGTTCAGTAGCGTAAATCATGAGCAAAAAGGGTCAGAAATTTATAAAGAACTTTTAAAATTTCTTTTGTATTTTTACCTTTATACTCCTGCAAGTTTTAAAATGTTTTGTTTCTTCCATTCCCTTTCTATTTTTTACTTGTTTTATTGCCTTACTTCCTCCTGTGTTGTAGTATCGTTCCCAAAAGTGGCTCATGAGGCTCTTGGGTGGCTCTTCATAGCAAAGTAAGGAGCCATGGAAGCAGAAAAAAGGGAAGGAGAAGCTGAAGTCCTGCTTCCTGGTAGCTATAGCTTCTGTTTTCTTTCCTCTTTTTTATACTTCCATTAGGAAGGTTAATCTTTGTTTCTGTTTATACAGTAACAGTTGTGGGGTTTTTCCTCAGTAAAAACTGGAGGTTTTACATATCATTTCTAATGTCAACTTTGTTCCAGAGCTGAAAATGTGAGAAATGTGAGTAGTTGATAGGAAAGTTATGTGAGGTAATTACATGCTGTTTTGTTGGACTCTTCTCGGGCTAACGGGGTTCTATTTTTTCCAAGATGGAGAAATAGTAGGGGTGAAAGGACTAAGAGTTTTAGGCTGTTCCAAGACAAGCTGTTACTGCTGCAGCAGAGCTGTGCTCCGTTTCCCTTGCCAATGCAGCTGGTTATTTTTCTTGTCATGAGAAAGTTTCTAAACAAGAATCTGAAGTTACTTGATTTTCCAGGAGGAGCTGGAATGTTTTAAAGTAGCAGACCCACGGACTGTTACCTTTACTTACAGTGAATCTCCACTTTCTTTCTTAAGAACAGTAAGAGTGTAAGGTCGTAACAGTAGTAACAGTAGTATTGCGATCCTGCAGGACAATAAAAGCAGTTGCATTACGAAAGGAATTCAGTTATACATGACACAGTCTTTTCATTTTAGTAATTGGTGATGAGCAACTCCATAGTGTGGGACCCGCTCTGCAGTCACGGGACTTTGCAAGCAGCACTGAGTTGAAAATGACTGTTTCCATGGAAGTTGAGATTTACGTCTATAAAATATAGTGAAAATCACGTTGCCAATTCTGCTACTATTGCAGCTATGTGCAAAAGCCAAGCATGCAAAAGATGGGGATTTTGGCTGCAAACACTAGATGCAGAGGAGGAAAAACACATTTTCACATCTTTCTGATGTCTCTCAGCTCAGGTTCCTGCCCAACTTGACAAGATTAAGATTTTCAAGTGCATAATAGTACCATTCAGCACCTTGGTCAGAAATTGTGATTGTCAACCTGTGTAATTTAAATGTGAAAGATGTAATGGTGAACTTCTTGGCTAATCAGAGAGAGGGTAGATGAAGTTTAATGTATGCTTAAGAGCATTTTAAGCAGAAAATGTGGATTAGCCTTAAAACAACAAAAAAAAAAGGCAAGTTAATGAGACTAGGACAGTGTAATTTATTCTTAAGATTTGATTTTATGTTTTTAATTGTACTGTTGAGGACTCCAGTAATTTTCAAGAATTGGCAGCAGTGGATTGATTGTATAAACCTATAAACCTCTGAGTTTTTACTGTGCTGTCTTAGCGAATGTCAGTTCTGTGTATAGGTTTAATAATAGCTTTTAAAATTCTGTTTATTTTTAAAATAAACTAAGTTGGGATGTTTTCTTTTAAAGTAGTCACTGGGTGATGAATAATTAAAATCTTACAGAAAGCTCTTTTTCCTTCCTTGTGTTCTACTGATGACTATTTTCTAGAAATGCCTTGAGTCACAGCAAATATCTCCTTGTAGCAACAGCTACAGCAGCAATGTCTGAAATACTTCTATTCTGATGGTTCTTATTTAACCTACACGAACTTTGAGGTCTGCTGTGCATACAGAAGTGGTTATCAGTGTTTGGAAAGTGTTGTAAAGATGGATTATGTTTGCAAAACATACAAGCAGTTGAATATTATGTAGGGAGCTCGGATAGTTGCCTAACAATTTTGGATTATGGCAGACTGTAGGAGGAAAAAAAGAGAAGAATGGATACAGCTTTCACCTTCTGGTTGATCACTGGGCAATACTAGAAAAATACAATAGAAAAGATAAGGCTTAAGGAGAAACTAGGAGGAAAATCCCTATGAGTAAGAATCATCCTGGAGGGGACAGTGGAGGCTGGAAGCAACAGAGCAAATCAATAACCAGATCAGGTAGGAAAAGGCTGAAGTTGTGAAAAAGCTAAAAGTTTGTTTGTTTTGGGTGGAAGAAAAAGGAAGAGGAGATGGATTGAATTAATGAATCAAGAAAATAAATTCCTTGCTCTTTTGTCAAGCTGTCTTTGGATAGACATCCTTTGGGGGAATTTTAATCCACTTCTGTATGAAAAGCTTGAATGTCACAAGGAACGCTTCACTTTGTTTCTCCTCTTTACAAGTGGAAAAAACAGGCTCCTTCCATGTTCCCTGCTAACTTCTGCCAATTGAGTGAACATGTTGAAAAGATTGATTGTGGGCTAGGAAAGCAAGTTTAGGACCTGGAATCGTTCCTTTCATGGAAGTGAACAAGTTTCACGTTTCAGAGAGAGTGTTTTGTTGCAAAATCACTCAAATAAGAAAAGTACTTTCAATGTAATTTTGTTTTGTGCTGTTTCAGCACGAGACCACACCTCTCTTTTTTCTTTTCCTTTCCAAATACTTGCTGGTTGAAGCTTTTCAAGGCTGAATTGTGCTACTATCTTCTCTGTTACCAACAGCTTACATGTATATAAACAAGTGCTGACTCTGATCGAGTGAATGCACTCTTTATGTGGGTATACTAATTAAACAAATGTATTACATCCCTGGTATTTTTACAGACTAAACATTTGAACCTCATATTTATCCCACTTAACATTCATCTTGCATGTTAGTCTTTATATACAAGAGAGGATATGATCACATCAGTTCAATTTAGAAAGCCTGTAGAGGAGGAACTGTGAAGAAGATACTTACAAACGATTGTAAACTTTGTTTTCTTTCGTCTCCCATTTTTCATAATGCCAGCATATTGCAGACAATGAAATGTTTTTGATGTAACCTTCTAGTAAGCATTAGGTGGCAGTAGTGTGTTGTATTTGGCAGCTGCTTTGCCGTTTGTTTTTTATCTCCCGCAGTTTTTATTGCAGTCTAATAAGTGGAGAATACATGCATATTATTTCTTGCAGCTCTTTATAAAATGCCATTTGATATTCTGACTTCATGGGGCTGTAAGGGCAGCCGTTGTTTGGGCTCTGAGATACATAGGTGAGATCAGCTTACTTTAGTTTCTGCTTAGTATTCCTTACTTTTTTCCTAATAGACATTATTAACTGCAAATGATCTGATTAGGTGTATGCCATTAATGGCCATGCGGATTTATTTCTGCAATCTTTATCTTTTCATAAGTTGTAGCCATTTATGAAGTTCATATAACCTGTGAGATGAAGTATGTTATTTTACACTTGTGTTTTTCATTTTTTTTTTTAAGAGGTTGAAGAAAATGTTGGTAGGACCATAATTAACTTTTCATCATAGGGGTTTTATTGTCACTCCAGATCCTGCAGAAATGCAGTTACCTTGTGACCTTTTAGAGGTGTCTTTTTTCCCCCTCTCCTTATCCTTCTTTTTCACAAGTAAAGAAGCTCAAGGAGTTTGGAAGGGGTGTTGCATTGTACTAATTTGGCAGGATGATCAATTAATAGAAGAAGAGCAAGAAAGTGTTGACAGAACATGCTATCTAATTAGTACCTGATGAACCATATAGGCCACAGAGCACAGTGCTTCAGGATGACTGCTATGTGAGACCTTTATGTGCAAAATAAACCTGTAGAAAAACTGAAAGAATGTCTGAGCGTATTTCCAGTGAGGGAAATTTTCTGATTTTCTGTTTTTCTGATGAAAACATTCACTTCTCACTGATATTTTGGGGAAGGCTGAGAGTGTGTGACACATCATAGCAATTCAAAGTATCAAGCCTTTGTTTTGTTGCTTCTTAAAAATCATGGAGCCTTTCATTTGCTTAGGTCTTTTTTTTTATTTAAGAGGTGAACTGCAAATTATGGGACTAGATGAAATGAATATTTAAAATAAAAGGATGCAGTTTTCCTTCCTGCTGTTTGGAGCAGTGGCTGATGGCTCACGTGATACAGTGGCAAGTGAAATTACTTCAAGAGCAGGTAGCACCGCAAGGCTTTAAGGTCCTGCCCTGTTTTTCTAGTATGTGTTAGTTTGAAATTGTTTTTCACTTGAAAATTAAGTGGTTTTGTCCTGAAAGACTCAAAGTGCCTTTCCAGACTTACTTGGCTACTGGGAGTTAGTTTTTTCCATTCTTGTTTATAAATATATCAATAATTAATTCCTACTGTTCATTCAGAAATTCTCTCTCCTCCTGCGATAGGAGGAAAGTTTAATATTTACGTTTAAACCATCTTTTCAAAATTAATTCATTTTCCCCTCCAGCTTAAGTTTCTCTTTTCCACTGAAATAAGCCAATTTCTGTTCCAGAATAATTTTTTTAATAAACCACATCTTTGTAAAATATGGAAGTGTTCTTTAACCGTGACCCAATTTAATGGTTTCAGATGGTGAAGTTCCAAAATGGCTTCTTTCTGTGACCTTTCAGTGAGTGCCACAGGGCGAGGGCTGAGTATACGTTACATTTTGTTCTTGCTCAGCACAGGTGGCTGAGACGTGTGTTTTTCTTAAACTTAGTTACTCACAATTTCAAATTCCAATTTAATAAACAGCTGCATCGTTAAATCTTACTGTGTTCTGACTTAAATGCATTGGAGTCTGAATTCTACAAGAGTTCAGTCTTAATGTCCAGCATGCATCCTTTCTAGTCACTATGTCATGCCTATAACCAGAGTTGGGAGATCGTTTGGAGTTAGTGTTCTTGATTGCTCAAATATAGTGTAGGTAGTACTGAATGCATATGTTAATTCTGTTATGTGCTGATAAGGATTTGTGGCTTGGTGTATTCAGTGTGGCAATGTATGTAAAAGTAACAAAAGTGTGAACTTTAAAAGCATTATGTAGTTCCTGCCATGTTTCAGTTGCATTATACAATTCCTTTTTTTGTGCTCTTTCCAGCTTTACATTTTGGTGCTCTGTAAATTGCTCTGGAACTTTCAAAATGTACAGTATAATCAAAAATATTCTGATGAGCCTTATGGTGACATAGTATAGAACTGGAGATTTGGAGCTTTGCTGGGGAGTGGGGTGAAGAAGAGGACCCATTCTCTTGAGGTCTGGGGCTTTGGCCAGCCACACTTCAAACTGCCTGACAAACATTTTAAGAAAGGTACCCTTTGTCAAAATGCTGAAGTCAGTGTGACCTTGTCAGGGAAGCAAGATTTTTCCACTAGCTATCATATTAATCTCTTATGTTCACACTTCATGGTAAGAGACTTTCAGATAGGCTCTTCTGAATAAAGTATTAGCAGCAACAAAACTCTTCTAGTTTCCAAATCAAACTGTAGAAAGAGAGATGCTGCACCGAGCTTAATTGTCCAAACTTGATTCCAAAGCTGTGGGAATCATACCAAGATTGAACACTGACCTTTTGTGAAAAGGAAAAATGGCAAGTTGAATACCCATCCACAGGATGTCAGCCTGCTGTATTATTTAGATTCCTGACGTGATTTAGGAGAGTTGTTGATTTCTTATATGTTTATAGATGTGGCTTAAGCATTGTGGTCGTGTGGCCAAATTAAGGAATCTTGTTTTAAAAACTGTAAATTCTTTCTAAGAAGTCTGTCCACATAGTCTGTAAATAGTTCGAGAAATGGATGTGGTTGTATGACACAGTCCAGCTCTTCCCCAAAAGTTAAAACCTCTTCATTTCTGTGAGCATTTGGTCAGACCTACACAGATTTGGTTGTTGGTTTAAATCTAGCCAAGGCTGGTGGTGTCTTAATTGCTACCACAGAGCAGCCATTTGGCCTGTGTGAGATGAATGTTGTCAGAGTACCTTCTGCAAGGCGGACATTCATCCACTGGGAATGTATCAAGAAAGTTTTCATTAATTGGTCCCTTTGTTGGCATTTGTGGCAGAGCAGCCAAAATCTGAGTATGAACAGACACTCTATGTTGGGGGTGAGATTTATTGGCAAGTCTCAGTACAAAAACTGGTATTTACTACATACGTTGTAAGCAGGAGCAAAAGACTTTCCTCTTAAGATCAATCTGCCATTAAATGTACTCTGTTTTTTTCTTAAGACACAGAAATGTAGCAAGAATTTACAGACTACAGTGGGAAATTAAGAATATTAACCAGATTTGTCCTGTGTAATGTTGACTGTCTTGCAGCTTTCTTTTAGCATGATGTGAAGTGTTATGATGAGCTCTGTAGTCTACAGACAAATTTACATGGACCTATGAATACTTCTGTCAGATGGAAACACTGACAGTTTGTGTCCTGACCTCGTTAGCTGAACTTGTAGATAATAATAGTCACAGTTAATAATGGATAAAGAGCGTATGAGAAATTTTTTAATCTTAGTTGGCAATTTTACCTTGTGCATGTTGTTCTTTTGTTGAAATTCTTGCACTTTGTTGTATTGCAAGAGGCATACATACTAGTAATTCTTTCTGTATTTTGGCTTTTAGTGCAACACTCCTGATTGCTGCTGAACTTGGAATAGAACAAGACAGTTCGTGTTAGGTTTTCTGTTATGTTTATACATATTGCCTTTAAAATTGTAGGGTTTATACTGTGGAATAAAACAACAACAACAAAAAGTCTGATATTAACTAAATAAATAGTTGAATTGACATTGAGAGAGAGTTTGGACTGAGATTTGAATATATTGGCTAATATATAGATTGACCATCCTCCCCTCCCCCTNCCCGCCTACTTCCCCCCTCCGAATATTGATGATGAGATTTTAAAAAGGCTTGGTAATCTTTACAATTCCAGTTAGCAGTCAAAATCTCCTTCTGTTGGATTCCTGTCTGTGAATCTGGAATTTGAAAATAGTGGCATTTTTTCAGTCTGAGCAGTGTAACATCCACAACTGCTGCGTCCACTTGCTTATGTTCATTTAACTCTCCCATCATTGGAATGGACGTCGATGGTGTGTACTGCTGTTATCGTACCCAGTGCTAATCCACAATCACTTTCACTCTTGCATAGTTAATCCAGCCAGCTCTTTACATGCATTTCTCAACCATTACCTCTTCTGTTTCCAATTTTAATTCAATTCTGTCATTCACAAAAAATGGTAGCTTCACCAGATACCAAGCAGTGCTCCATCTGTACAGTTTGGGTTGAGCTCCTCCCGACCATTATCACACGTCTTTGACCACTGCCTGTTTTTTAATACAAATGCAGATCTTTTTCCAAGTTCCAGGAAATACTGTAGTTGTTCTGTAAGTCATGAAGACCGTGGCTTTCTGTTACATTTATGGTTATAAAAAAAGAGAGAGAGAGAATACCCACTACAACAAAACCAAGCAATTCATACTTTGCCAGATCTCTTATTTCTGGGTGCATTATGTTGAACAAATACTGTCAGGCTGTAAGTCTGCCATAGCTACTACTGTATGTCTAAGATGGGAAAAATGGGAGAAGGATGCTAAGAGATACCACATTAACTTCAGATGTTAATACTCCATCACTGACTCGTATTTAGTCATTAGATGTAGTTCCTGCAAAACTGCATGGGTATTTGAATTCATGTAAGTAATCTCTTTAAAATCTTTTGTCTTGATTCACGTGAGAACTTCAGGCAAATCTCTAGCCTTGTATCTATACATATAGATACACATCCCTACTGAAATAAAGCACGAATTTAAGACATACCAATTAAATGTAGTAAAGTAAGAGTTCTTAGTTACCTATTAAATACATAGTAACAAATTAAAGCACTTCTCCATAATTTAAATAAAAATCTGGTAGTAGTAGTAGAAGATAAAGCCTCCTGTTTTGATGTATGGAACTGGGCATGTGGTGCATCTTTGGATTTTAAAATTAATACCCTTTTTGGACAAAGTAATCATGTAAGTAAGTAACAAATGAGAAGAAATAGTAATTTTTAACCTTTTCTGAGCATCACCCTTTTAATTTGTCATATAGAAAAGTACTTATGAATGAAAGTTTGACTATATTATGCAGTGTAGTTATCACGTATTCCATAGTTTAGCAAGAGACTGCAGTCTAGCATAAAACCTATGGCTGTATGCTTCACCCCTCCCAGTAAATCATCATGTTAAGCTGATTCTCCCTGGGCACTGTAAATTTCTTTTGAAGAATAAGTTCATTAGCACCAATAAGGAATGTACATTAAATTGATTTAACTAAAAATTTTCTGCTTGCTAATTTGAATTTGATTAAAATCAATCAATCCCATTACTTGTATTGCATGAAGCTAAGTAACTTGTACAAGTGCTAGGAGGATGGGGACCTTTGTGTGTCACCTGTGTTGCTTGATTTGTGCAACCAAAACTCAGCCAACTATCTTAGTGGAATGAGAGTTCTAAAGCTCTGTTCGTATGATTATTCAGATACAGTGTCATTACAGTTATTGACCAGGTGGTCTTCATTAGCTTCCATGTAGTTCAGGGATTAATCCATTCTTTAAGTGCAAAATGGACCAAAGAGTATAAAGTAGGTAGAAATAAAGACTGTAGCAGTTGACTGTGCTATATATAGCATGTTTTGGGTTCTTCCTATAAATCACGTGGGTGAAAACCATGCATGTTTGGGAATTGTTTAACTTGTTTATGATTACCGTAATGCAAGAGCAAATGTTACAACTACTGTTCTGAAGACACTGGCTAATAATGTCAGGCAATGCACTTATCAGCTGCAAGAATCAATAAGAAGTTAGTAGACAAGTAGTTTACAAGCCCGTATCAATACATGATTGACGGGGTAATTTTTGGAGACAGTCTACAAATTAATTATTTTGTGAACAAAACAATATTAACCCTGCTGAGAAGAAAAAAATGGCTTTGTTTTTATTCTGTGATAGATATTGAAGGCAGTAGATGATCATAATGAAATATAATTACTAAGATCTTCCATGAACTACTTCTAAACATTTGGATATTTAGATCTAAACTACGAGCTGAACTATAGCTGTGTCAGAGTCATTTGCCAGCGGAAATTACTCACTGCACCCAAACTTCAGCAATGCACAATCTGATGTATATTAACAATAAGGCAGTTCAGTGCCATCATGTAGCTGTATTAGAAAGGTAAACTAATGGTACTGGAATTGAAAAGTACATGAGGCTAAATCTGTATTAGGCTGCTTTTCTGTTTCTCTGCAGCACCAGAAATTCGACTGGATCTTCAACAGATGATGTTTAATGTGTGTGCTTTTCATATGAGCTGACTTTGAAGTTGATGGTTTTTCAATTGTTCTCAGCAGTTTTAAGAACTAAGAAAACAAATCAAAAAAGCTGAACCCTTACAGCAAGAGCGAGGGTCCACAAGTGCTATCCACCATGCGACATTAAGCAGGGGAGTAAGCAATATTGTATATGTGCATAATGTTTTTCTGACAGTGAAAAGATCAGGTTATACATTTCCATTAGTTTAACACCATTATTAACTGCAAAGCATCATATACTGTAAAGCAACATCAATTCCACGTAGTCTTCAGCAATAAAAATTAGACAGTAAATCACTTCAAGTAGTGGTTTGAAAAGGAAAGTTAGATTTTAGCTTTCTTCCTCCTCCGTGAGCATCAGGAAGACATCCTTATTTGTTTTTATAAAGTTCTATTAAGTAGTAACATGTTAGTAAAAGTTATTGCTGGGTTCAGAAAGAAAACTGTCCAAAAGTAAACACATAAATGATCAGCAAAAAGCTATCTTTATGGCAATATTCTTCCTTCAAAAACACTATGCATATATAGCTAGAAAGATAAATATAGCCTAAGTGCAGTAATACAGCTGAAAATAGTGCTCAAGTGGCAAGTATGAATGACAGGAAGATAATTTGCACAGATTTTGAGAAGAGATATTGTAGGAGATGTTGGTAGGCACTAACATTCTGAGTAAGAACTTACAACTGGACATACAGAAGGAGAGACGAGCAATAGTTCCGTTTGTGTAGGAGGAGACAAGTCGAGTAGAAAACAGGCTTGTCTGTTTTCATCATACAGCTTGTACGTGTTCACAGCTGAGATTAACCTAGAAATAAAGCTGAATGGGAGGAGGAGATCAGAAACATACATCAGATTTAACCTTCCTTGGAACAAAACTCCTGGCTGGTGTTGAGGCAGCTCCTCTGAAGGGTAAACTGGAGAGGTAAAAGAATTGGAAGCATGAATATGGCAACTAAGAATGGAAGAAAATGCCACGGAAGAGTTTGATTAAAGTCTGAAGCACTGACAGAGGACATTAAGAGTTCTCTGCATAAACTGCAGATATTAGTAGGTTGGTTGAAAGTTTGGCAGTGTTCTCTGTGGTTGGTGTCTGATCTGCCTGATTAGGGTCTAAAATGGCTGGAAAAGAGGACAGCTCACTTGTTACCTTACAGGTGAAAGAAGACTGTATGGGTAGCTGAGTCATGAATGGATTTTTGCTTCAAAGTATTCTTGTATTTTGATCTGCAAGCTGGACAGTAGGAAAAGGGAGTCAATAAGAACAGGTTGGATGGGGCCCTGGGCAACCTGGTCTAGAATTAAATGGAAGGTTGGTGGCCCTGCCTGGCAGGGGGGTTGGAGATTCATGATCCTCGAGGTCCTTTCCAACCTGGGCCATTCTGTGATTCTGTGAACAGGTCCAAAACAAATTCAAATGAAACAGAAAATAAAAGGTTCAAAGTGAAAGAGCAGAAGTTTGAGGATTTTTCTTAGTGTAGAGGGAAAGGCAAAGTGTATCAGATGGTAACAGAGTAATAGCTCCAAGACAAGGAGGAGAAAATACTTTCAGAAATCATGAAGATTTAATCAGTAAATCCCCCGCAATGTAGTTATTAATTCTATAGGAAAGAAAAGCTGAAGGATGAGCCTGAAGAGTAATGAATCTTAACACTTCCTTCATTTAAGAAATGAACACAATAGCCTTTTCTGCATCCATTATTATTTTTCGAGAGTATTTTTATGACACTTCCAAAAATATTTTTCAGTCCGTCGGTTTTGGTGTAGCAAAGGAAAAGTGTAACCAGTTCTGTGGGGGTGCTTTCTCAAGTGTTCTTGGCAGGAGAGAAGCTGATGATCTTAGTGCTGTTTTGGGCAATCAGTCGTCTGTAAGAAACTGAGAGAGAAGGCGCAGTCTTGTGGCCTATCCAAACATACAGTATAATAAGAGCAATGGTTTTGTTTTCTGCTATTTAACTGTAGCTAATGAAGTTTCAGTGGCACCAAGTCTGGTACAGCACTCCTTGAGTAGGTCTATTTAGGTCTATTTAGGTCTATTTAGAAACTTCAGAGATTCTTTTGCACGTAAACTTGTAGAGGAGTGGTCACTGCATCATTCAAGTGCAATAAAATATGTAGCAATCATACATATTATACATACAATTATAGGTACTGTAATTAACCCTAAAATATTTGGGGTGAAGCAATTTTAAATAATAGCATCTGAATTTTTAGCATAATTCATTAATATTTTTTAGGTAGAATATTGCTTTGAGGAATAACTGCAGAATACCTGCAAACATATTTTTATCATGTAAGCCTTTAATGTGAACTGTTTTGCCTCATATGCTTATTAAGCACTGGTTTAAAAAGAAGACCTTCCACACATGTGATACACAATCAACTGTCAATTAAAATGCAATAGGACAAGCCATGGTTTCAGAAAAATGGATTTGAAAAATAATGCTTTTAAATAGCTTTAACAATACGACATGATGTATGACAGCAGAAGCCTGAATTTAGTGCCTACCAAATAAAGGTATAATGACTCGTTTTCTAATTGACTATTTAGAATACTAAGTGGTAAGAAGTAGAGTGGGGATATCTGTAAGCAAACTCTCAGATCACAACTGCTTCAGTCATATTTTCAGCAAGTTGCAAGACAATGTTTGGTCGTGAATGTGGAGGTAACCAAGTGTGCTTTCCATGTGGTGGGCCAAAAGCACACATCTGTGTACACGTTTTGTACTTGAGCTTGCAGGTTGCAAGTACTATGTATATATATGTGTATATAGGTGTATATGGAAAAAGATACGTGGAAAAAAGTTGAAGGTGAGCATTTTACTCTTAGGTACACTTTGTCGAACTAGGGGTTGACACAGATTTACCCATCAGTGCAAATTAAAGTTACCGTCTGTAATGGACTCCTTTCAGATTTTGAACCTTATAAAGCACAGACTATATTAGTATTCCATATTGAATTATAAAGTAAACCAATGAAATTCAGTTAATCAGAAATCTACTGAAACACTTGTGTAAGAGATTTTCCAAGTCTAAAGACATTTGTTGTACAATTCAGGGCCCAAACTGATGTTAGTGTAAGGGGCAGAAGTTAAAGCTCCAGAATAAGGGATATCTTGAGGTGAATTAGACATACAGCAAAGTGGTGCTTTGAGGATTACTTCTCAGTAGACATTTGAACCAAAAAGAAGACAGAATGCTTTGTTCAGAACCAGTAGTTACAAATGGTTTAAAAAGTGATACCATTTCAATTATTATTGCCTATATAATGTAGGCTTTCTTGCAGTTATGTCCTTGAATAACCATTTCTTAACTAAAATGACACACTTTTTGTAGCCAGTGATCCATGACTTTAAATATTTGGAAGGGCTGTTGATTCACTGAACTGGAAGAAATTAAAGATGTTGAGGCATATTTTCAAAAGTAGAACTACACGCTTTATAAATTACATTTGATCATGTATATTCTTTTTACTGTTTGAGATAATAGTTAAAAAGCCTACATACATGCAACACATCTTTCAGTTTATCTGTAGCAGCGTTAACAAATGTTGGTAGTATGGCTGAAATCGGCTATGTGTTACAAACTCAGCTATGTATTACAAAGATGTTAGCACCTACAACATCTCCTCTTGTTCCTGTGTTAGAGTCCTCTGCATGTACCTGTTTCTGTTTGTAGTAGTCATTCTCTCTTTAGGTAAATTGTCCATAAGACCAATGATTCCATCAGCAAATTAGCCAGAAAATGCCGTCAGTGCACATGGTGACATTTGTGCCACTGGTGATTTGGTTGCCATTTCAGTGCTCTAATTAAATTGGCAGTTTTCTCTTGTGCCCAGAATCATCGTTTCCCTTCCTCTGGCACCTTAGCTCATACCTTCTCCTTTTTTTTCCTGTCCTTTCAGCTGAATATCAAATGCATTATTGATTGTTCCTCTTCCACCCCTTCTCTCTTCCACTCCCCTCAACTTTTTTTAATCTTTTTTGTTTGTTTTTGATTGGCAGTATCATCCAGACAAACAGAAGGCAGATGTGCCAGCAGGAGAAGTGGAGGAGCGTGTGCAGAGGTTCATCGAAATTGATCAAGCGTGGAAAATTCTAGGGAATGAAGAGACAAAAAAAGAGTATGACCTGCAGCAGCGTGGTAGGTTCCTGCCAAGGAGTGCTGTAGTGGCAGCAGCTCTTTAAATAAGCAGGGTCTGGGAGTAGTAGTGAGATGGTATTTTAAAATGCTGTTTGTTGCTGAAC
The DNA here is from genome assembly GCA_016647715.1 of Pavo muticus. Lineage (NCBI taxonomy): Eukaryota > Metazoa > Chordata > Aves > Galliformes > Phasianidae > Pavo > Pavo muticus. The sequence continues at coordinate 2,574,480 of JACDJE010000096.1, read as the reverse complement.
CAAATGTTTCTTTCACTCTTGTCCTACTTTCAAATGTGGATCCATTATTTATAGCTTTGGCTACACATACATTAGCTAGTGAAAACACTGAATTACCTCCAACAAAACATTAGGTGGCGTTATTCCTAATAATTTGAATATGGAATTCATACTAATTATAGACCTTATCCCTTCTTATTTTATTAAGCCAGCTTCATTAAGTGTTCTTCATTTGTTTATTTTTTAATTTAAGTCCCGTGCTACATTTCACTGCAGTATTTTAGAGGCAGGCATCATTTAGTTTCTATCTTGTGTTCGATGTGTATGGCATGGAAGCTCTTTGGAATCCTTAAGGCACATTCTTTCTGGCTGTTTGTTTAAGGTAGCTTTCATAATTCGTCTGCATTCTAAATGAGTCTAAAGCGAGTTTATAAACAATATTCCAATATAACACATTAACTAGGCAGCTCTAGCATGCATTTCTTTTTATACCTCTCAGAAAATAGCTTCTTAAAACAGTGACAGGCTGTTGTGAGAAAGAAAGGGGGGAAATGTAGGTCAGGTCTGTCACACATGGGCTACCATTACATGAAGTGATAGGCTGTCTTTCTGCTCTGGCCTCGGGATAGGAGTCCCTCAGCCTTCCATTAGAACCTTCAATAAATGTATATCCACCCTACATGTTAATGGGGGGAGTCAATAATAGTGTATTGCCTGTGGGGAAAACACTCAGTCGCACTCTGCAGTAACACACTCTGGTCCAGCATTGACGTGTAGCCACCACCACTTCTGAATGTGTCTGATAAAAGCCCACTGTCTCTGCAGCTTGTTATTGAATTCTCTTCCATTGTACATTGGCACACCATCAGACCTTTCTCTCTTGTGCTGATTTTTAACTCCCCTGCCGCTGTGGATACCAGAACTTTGAGAAACAAAGGCTTAGTCATTCTGGTAGATATGCACCACTGCTGGATAAAAGGAGTGCTATATAATTGTATATGCCCAGTATGAATTCTCTAGTTAAATCATCTTGTATTTCAGGCTTTGTGTGGGTTTTGAACAGAGGGTGGAAGGGGTTAAAAAAGAAAAAAAAAGTGAATAAATATTTAAGAAGAAAGGAAAAAATTGATCTTGTGCTAATTGCTTATGTAAGCAGTATTAATATTAAGATCCATCCTAAACAGCTTATCTCAATCTTATTTTTCAAATATCTGGTGTGGTGCCAGAGCAGGAATTTCTGCTCTCATTGTACTGCACTTGAAGTATCAGCTGTGTCTTCCATTTTCATTAATTATATGTGCACAGAAAAAAAAGAAATTTTAAAGATTGAGTTGCAGGTTTTTCTTATATATAGCCAATTTTACCTCAACTTTAAATACAGCGAGTTTCAAATTTACTTGGATCAGGTAAATCTATTAACTAAGGGGAATTACATGAAGATTTAATACAGTACTTAGTTTTCCCGTGGTATTTAAGGACATTTCTGTACATCACTTCTAACAAAACTTTATTTGACAATATTTTGGAGGTTCTTTGTATTTACAAAGATTCCTCTGCATCTAGATGAGCTACTCTAAAAGCCGCCTCAGTGTTTTGTTGTTGTTGTTTTTCAAAGAGCAAATAGAGAAAACAGTTTCTTTAGGCAGGTATTTGCTAACAGTGAGGAAATAGGATGGGTATATTTCAATATAGAGCATCCTGTTCAAAAAAGGACACGGCGTTTCAAACTAAGCCAAACACATAACATACATGTGCAGCTTCGGTGCATTCTTTGTAGCATGTTCCCTAGCAGCAAAATGACAATGAAATAAAATCCAGTTCTTTGAATGCCTGTCAAGTTGCTTCTGAAGTCATGATTCTAGACAAATATGTAGACGCTGCTGTAAAGGCTCACAGAAACAAAGGCACTGAGACAGCAGCTAAGGGGAATAGTGATGAGAGAGAGAATATAGCAAGTTAGTAAAGCTGCAAAGCCTAGGAAGCAGAATCTGAAGGATGCCAGCGTGCACGTGTGTATGGCTGCCAGTCAGGAGGAAGTCCCCTGCATTGTAGTCTTTTTCCCATAGCAGACGTTGCTGATTTGTATGTACTTTATTGCATTACATTAAATCATTGTTAATTACTTAGCTTAGGTATTCAGTGGCCTGAGAAGTTCTTAGAAGCTTGAATACTATGGAGTCTATGGTTTTTTGTGGTTATGGCTTTTTTTTTAAGTCTTTGACAATAACAAGTAAATATGCTTTTATATCTTAATACTGCTTTTCTCTGAAAGCATCACAGTGATCTTTGGGGGCTGGAATAAAAGCTGCATCACAGTTTACCTATTAACAATGGACTTCTTTCCTCAACAGATTTTCTCCTCAGAGACTTTCCATTATTTGTTTGGTATTCTATTTAGAAGAGAGGAATATACATTTAAAATCAAATCTGACAGTAAAAATCACCAAAAAGCTTTCTGGTGAGTTCAGATTGCAAACAGCTTGTTCTGCAGTTTTCATAGTAAAGTCATTTGAGCCTTGAAAGTTCATGCTTATGTCATAGTTTGAAAGCACAAAAAACTCAGACTCACTGAGATCAGGAAGGACCTTCATAGGCCATCTAGATCAGTCTCAAAGCTGGCACAGATCAGTTGCTCAGGCCTTCTCCAGTCTATTTTTGGTTTCTCCAAGGATAGAGATTCCACAGCTTTTTTGGCAGCCTGTTCCAGTATTTTTAACCAAGTTAAATGGAAGGGCTCCTTGCACCCCGTGTCACTTGCTTAGCATCCTTCTAAGAAGTCTTCCCATTAAGCACTTATAGACAATGAGATGCAAAATCTGTTCTTGGCTTCTGTTTGTATGCTCTCTCAACCCTTGACCATACTGGTAGGCGACTGGAGTTACTTCTGCATGTCAGTGCTTTGTACTGGGGAGCCTCAAACTGGACACGAGGCATCAGATGTAACCTCAAAAGTGTCAAGAAGAGAGAACTAATAATAAAAATGACTCCCTTAGGATGTTGGATGCACTTAGCAGTGCCCTGCTGAGTGGTACTGAGCCTGTTGTCCACTAGAACCCCAAGGTCATCTCCTGGAAAACTGCTTATTGGCCAGTTGTCTCACAGAGAACTGTTGCATTTGGATATTCCAACCCAAAAGCAGGACTTTATCTTTGGTGTTCCTGTCAGCCTTTTTCTGTATTCAAGGTCCCTTTGAAGAGGGGTGAGGGGAGGTTTAGTTGTTTCTTGTTATGAAAATTCCTTCTTAAAAAGCACTTAAATCAAAACTAAGCTTTTTGCATGGCCATTAATTTGAGCCTTCAGTGTGCCAGCTCGTACTTCTAAGTGACAGAACGATACGTCCATCTCTGGCCATGGGTTTTATGGCTGTATGGAACTCAAGCCTTCTACTGCAGCTCCTTGGACTACGAGTCAAGCAGTATTTTATTTTATTTTATTCTATTTAAAAAAAGGTCTTTTGTTTGAAAAAAAATTAAATTTAAATAATTTCAAATTAAAGCACGTTTATTTTAAATTCTGTAAGAGCCTCAAACTTCAGTAATTATTGGAAAAATAAATAGACCGTAAGGAGGAAAAAATAAAAGACAGCTCTTTAAAATATCCAGGGTTTGGGTTCCGTCGTGACTATACTGATGGACAATACATATCTTTGGTAATTGTAAGTGTTTATCTTGTTTTTTAAAGAAAAAAAGTCAACGCTCAGAATATACAACAGTTAGAAAAATTGTTCTGGTATTGTGACCATCTTTACTATTACCATAAATTGTTAAAGGGGTTAAATTTCCATTTACTGCTTGCAACCTCTTTCCTAAAACTCAGCCTTAAATAGACCAAGAAATATTTATTGTATCCTCAAGTAAAACTTTAATACCTTTCCTCTTTTACAATTTCTGAATGACCCAGCAAGGGCTCTAGTAAAGCTTTACTGAACCAAGCCGCTAATAGTTATTTAATGTTGTTCTGTAGCCTGAAAGAATCTCAGTAGATTTTTCCTTTTAATCTCTTTGAATTGCAGGCTCATAAACCTCTCTGATGAGCCTGCCAGTGTTTTCTTAGATCCTGCAGTTGAGACAATGGAGCTGCAGAATCCTTTCACCTCTTGTTGTCAGACAAATCCAATAGATGGCAAAGCCAGGCAGGCTGTACTATTTGCGAATTAAAATTTGTTTTTCAAGTTAGGAAAGATAATTCAAGTCTTCACAGTTACCCAAACCCAGGAATGTTTCTGAAAGTGCAACTCTGTACACGGAGTTCTACAGATGGAGCGTATGTGGCGTGTAAGTAAAGCTACCAAGCATAACTCAGTGCTGGTAAGGATACCATTCTTAAGTAGCCTTCTCTGGCTGATTTACTTCAGAGAACCATAAGAGATGTGGCTGTAAGGTACGTAATAACAATCACGTAGCTGAAACAAGGAAGAACACAAGAAATCAGTACACTTTGTAAAACCACTGGGTTATAGTTCTGGTTCTGAGTTCCCCAACTCTTACTGAGCTGTGCTTCTACGTTAAAATAATTAGCCAAAGCTATGTGTGCTGTCTTGAGGTAATTTACATTCAATAGTATATTGAATAGGAGAATAAGGAAAATAAAACAGCTTTGTTCAACCCTGGAGAATAAGTTTCTCCAGTTCTGATGCAGACAAGCAAATAATTGCAGCATATAAAACTGACACAGAAATCACTGGGTTATGTCTTAAGATTGGAGACTCAAGCCCAGTTGAGAGTACTAATTGAAAATTAACATCTCTTTGAGATACCGGTGAGTCTGCCCAGGTTTGGGCATCGCTCAGGCAGGGAGCTGTACAAGCAATGAATTGTACCTGCAGATGTTTAAAATACACCACTGTGTTTTCAAGAGCAGCAACCAGATGATGGTGTTCCATGGGAAAGAGAAATAGTCCATTATCTGATTAGATAAAGATTGGAGACGTGTAATTCTTCTGGAATATTACTGGAATGCTTAGGAATAAATTCATGTCTAAAGGAACAATAACATAAGGAGTGTTAAAATTACAGTTCTCCTGGGTTCTGATCATCAGCACCTGGGAAGTTCTTGAATTACAATCACTGTCCCACATCAAACATTCAGTTTCATCTGAAACCAAGTTTTGTGTAGTATTTCCCTGAGGTTACAGAATTTTACTATCCAAATCATATTATTTGAATTCCGTATATCTCCTGTATTCTTAAATACCTCAACTCTCCCTTCCTGGTTAGTATCACATCTGTTAGTGCAAAAATATGATGCCATCTCCCTTGACTGAACAAAATCTAGAAACAGGCTTGAATCAGGAAATGGGCCCGAATCACCAGAATACAGCATTTGTGGAGTTGGGATTTCCACGTGTCAGGCAGCATTCGGGAGGTTTTGTGTAGTAACTTCTGTTTGTTTTTAATAATACCTTTTATGGCTTCGCTCGTAGCTGAACAAAATCTGACACTGTCAACTTGGTGTGAAGTCAGGACATTCATTCAATGTGCATCTGCTGATAGATTTGTATTTATGTCCAACAGTTAGCATCTGACAACTGGAATTGTGCTGCACCCTTCTTCCTTTCATGCTGCACTCCATGTTGGATGAGTCTAGGGGATCAAACGGCAATAATCTCACATGTGCAGACTAGAATTGATGTTCTTTCTGTATTAAGAACGTCTTTATTGTAAAGAGCACTTGGCCCCTAAGAGTGTTTTTCATTTATCTTTTGCTAGGAATATCATTTTGCAGGAATCACAGCATTCTTCTAACAGTTTTGTGCTTCCTGGGATGTTTTTCTTTGGCTTCACCTTTCAAAAGAAGAACAGGTTATGCAGAGAAATAGCGAAAACCTGACTAGCTGTGGTCCTGGGGTAACCTATTCTAGCTGATCCTGCTTGTGCAGTGGGGTTAAGATGGGTCCTTTCCAATCTCAACCACTTTGTGACTCTGTGGAAAGTAAAGGTAAACACACTCGTAGTAGAGCTTGATGAAGATTATTTATAGCCAGGCTTTTTAAAGGCACTCAGTTTGGCCCTAATTTCATGTAGTTGTTTGGGATATGCATGAAAACTGTTTCCAGCAGTGTTTTAATTTTAGTAATGCATCTTCACCATCCGAAGATCCTGGCTACAGAGAGAAATTCCCCAGTTTATGCAGGAAAATGGAAACTCGAGGAGGACTTTTTTAACTGATTACTAGGTGTGACTCTCTGGTAGGGACCAGATTTACTATTAGGAATAAAAGTGTTAATTTACCAGGAAGAATTAACAACTTGTATGTTATCTGAGCTGAGCATTTGTCACTGTTTTCTTTATAGAAGATAATCTGACAAAAGAATGGCCGTTACATGCACAGATTTATCTTGAAGATATGTCCTGGAATGAAGGTATGAATGCTTTCTTGTTCTTAGTGCCTTTCATTGTCACATAGAACGTTTTCCATCCTTTTCTGCATCTTATACCTTTCCTCTCATTCTTCTTTTTAATATTTTCCTCGGATTTAGGTATTCTATTCTGTGATTACTTGCTATTCTTCCATTTCTCTGCTAGTTCCTGTCAATCCTGCCTTCCAGGAGTCAGCTGAAGCCCTTTTCCAGCACTGTTGACTTGAACTGGCACTTGACTTTGTGATACTTATTTTGCATTCTCTCACTTTCCTCCCCATCCCCGCCTCCAGCTCTCCCTTTGTTTGGGCACAGACCATTTTTCACCCAGCTCTCTCTTTAGAATATAATTGATTTTACTTTTCTGGATTCTCCCCAAATTTCTCAAGCATCTTATTGCACTTTTTATGATGGTAGAATGCATTTTTTAAATACACGTTTTTCCACCTAACAGTGTGTTACTTTTCTCCTTTATATTAGTCTAGCTTTTATAATTTATTTGCTTTTTAGACAAATAGCTGATTTTAATTTATTACTTTCTTAAAGCTGGGGATGAGGGAAAGCTTAACTACTTTTCCTTTCTTTTGCTTCTTTCCCGAGTTAGCAGCCTGTTTTGGAACCTTGACCTGTCATTTGTATGACAAACACTGCTTAGTTTGTTCTTAATTGCAGTCTAAAGATGTTGGTGCATTGTCAGAATCAGGTTCTCTTTTGGAAGTGGTCAGTGATGCAGTCCTTATAACATACCTCTGTTTCACTGATAAACACGTTCTGTTTTCAAGAGCAGCTCTGTAAAACAATGATCCAAAATAAATTCCCAGTTCATCTTGAGCACTAAAGGTTTTTCTCCTTCTCTTTTTTGGCAGATGAACAGTGTTACACTCTTTCATGCCGATGTGGTGGGAGTTACGCTGTCTCCAAGAGTGAAAGCAAAGATGTATCTTTGGTCTGCTGTGACACGTGTTCACTTGTTATCGAGATCCTTCAGTGACTGCTCCAGACAAGCACACTGAGTTACAAACTTTGGACACGCAGGACAGCATCTCACAGGACTAATGGGACAACAGGGATGCTCCAAGAACAAGTTCAGTTTGTCTTGAGAGAGGAAACGTGCCCATTTACTAACATATCTCTAAAGACACAGTACTTGTTCTTTTTTCTCTTCAACTAAAGAGCAATTTATAGAAAAGTTCCAGAACCCAACACTGAGCTCTGTACACCTGGACTATATCTGAACAACCTTTCTTCCCCAGCAAACAACAGACTAGCTTCTTTTAGTCTCTGTTTCTCATCGACTGCAGCTTGGGCCCTACCTCTTAAGTAAGTTAAATCCTTTTAAAGGCTCAGATGACAAAATTTAATCAGGAGGCACATGTGTGAGAACGCTTTGAAGATAATGAAGAATCAGGTGTATTAATGGGAAATGGGAATTGTAACAATCAGAAAGATCAACGTGATGGAATGGTGATGCAAGAGGTGTAATGGCAAAGGGACTAACACAATAGAAAGGTGTTATAAGGGAAGGGAACAAGACTGCTCACCCATCTCCAGAGATTTAGGCTCACAGGGATAAACTCCACAAAGGATGGATCTCCAGAAAGAGAGCCTTCCCCAGTGGCAGCCAGCTCTTAAATGAGGTCTAAGAGAGGTGCAGCCAGGCTCCACCCCTTCTGGTCACACAGCTGAATTGCCTTCACCTGTGCTCCCAGAGCTGACCAGGTCCTTTCCCCAGGTGCTCAATCAGTGGTTCAGGCCATGACTCAACAGTTACCATACAGGAATATTTTCTATTTCGATGCTAAATATTTAAATTAGTTTCTGCTAAATTCTCAAAAAGGACTTGACCCCTAGAAAGAGGTGGTAGAGGTTTGCAGATCTAGCTGGGTGGTTCTCCTGGTACAAAGCAGCAGGTACAGTGCTCGTTCACCAACACTGCATCTACATTAACTTCTCAGCTTAGAGCCAGGAGTTCAACCGACTCCATCCATCATCTGAACAAACGCAGGCTTCATTCCTTATACGACTCCTACTGGGCATACTGTCTGCTGGGTCAAAGTGCAGCTAGTTTGAGGAAAAAGCTACAAAACACATATGAGTAAATGGGTGTAGGATCTACAAGCTTTTCTGTTTAAATCCTAGCATGCCACACTACTTGCTAATGTAGGTATAGCCTATGTGTGGCTCTAGCTGTGTGACAATGTAAGGGTGCATCGCCTTCTTCATCGCTTCTTAACAGTCACTGTTAGCTTTGTCTTCCAGTACAATTCAAAACTCTTTGAATAAATCCAAGCACTTACTGTAAACAGCCAGAGGAAACAAAACAAGAGGCATATCACTGTTGATGATGACAGCAGTGTATCATTCCCACTTTAAAGTTAGATATAATCGCAGAAAGAAGAGACATCCTTGTCAAGTAACACTTGTGTTTATTCTAAACAAAAATAATTCCATTGATTTCAGTAGAAAATATTACACAAGCTGGCAACAGTCATTTAGTTCTTTCAGTCATCAAGAAATCTATGGCCATTGGGGCTTGCACGTAGAAATCCAAAGTCATTCAGAGGCCATATCTGTAAAATAATGAGATTTTTATCACAACTCAAAGCTCGGTACTTTCATTTGTTATTGTTGTAAGCTTTCATAAACTGAATCATTTTTATAACACAAGGATTGAAACTTCTCACCTGCGCGAGAAATATGTTCTGTATACCAGGAGAAATCCTAATTCTGTAGTGGCTGGAGACAACGTTAATTAATATACAGCACACCTTCCCATGGAGAGCCTCCCAAAGCACAGTATTTTTTTTAGCCTTGGAAAGAAATACATCTCTAGAAAATGTCTTCTGATTTCAACTTTTTCTAGCTTTGTAAGCCTCTAGACTTAAAAGACATGTTATATATATTTGATTCATCTAGGAGAAGAAAATACCATGAACGTCACCTCTCAGCGAGAGTATTTCTGTGAGGTACACATTTGTATTTTTAAGATGAGCCTTTGAAATACACTGAAGCTTGAAAAAAGAATTCCGTGGGCTTATAGGTAAGCTTATACCATGCAAAAAGGTACAGAGGGGTGGAGTGCCTGCCATCAGGAAGTGCTCTCAACCGAGGGGCCCCTCTGAGAATGTGCAGTGGAAAAGAGCACAGATCAGAACCATGTACAAGCACAAGTGTCAGAGTGATGCTCACAAAAAGGAACTTACATGTTTATAGATGTTTATACTACTGAATGCTCCCAGGAGCACTTTCTTCTGAATAGTCACTAATTACATGTAGGCTGGCTGGTCTTGGATGCAAAAAAGGTAATGTGAAATCAAGAACAGTCTTTTACAGTGTCTCCTCTGACTGCCTCTCTTTTCACTACATGTTCTTTCAAAGATAGCTCAAGGAGATCAGCAGAAAGAAGGCAAAGAGGTGATGCTGAAGAATGGATGTCCTGTTGTGGCTCTAATCCTATAAAAATCTCACAGCCCCTGCTCAAATGAAGCGACCTAAACACAGAAAGATGCTGTGCTGTCTTGTTCCCAAAACATCTGTTAGTATGATGTTTATCTTGTTCATCTCTCCTTCGAATTTGATCTTAAGACAGATATGCAGTCACCTTCTAGGAAGAGCAAATTCCTCTTCAACTGAATTTATGCAATATCCACAGCACAGAAGGAGCCTTGCTGCTTTCTGCATGAATTTAAAAAGTACTTTTTTTCTGCTTGCAAGGGGAAGCACAGTGCCAAGGTTCAGTATCTCAGCCTCTGTGTCTTGTCCTCAGTATTACTACTGCAATTACGGAAGAGGCAAAGGCAGGTAAGAATGTGAGACTGAGAGGGAAGGAACAGCATCAACTTACTACTAGACTGAGACAGTGCACTACTGGAAGCTTGGATGCAGTTGCATCCATCAGACCCCTTCTAGCACTGTGGTGACTTGCAACAACTCAATTAGATTGTACCTGGGCCCTTGAGAAAATACAAAGGGTGAGTTATTCCCTGGATATCAAGTTCTCTGGTTCTGAAAAAGGCTCGAAGCTCTGTTGAAAAGTATCTTTGAACATACATGTTTTTTTCAAGCAGTGCAGCTAGGGAAGAGCATGAGGAGCATCTGCTGACAGACAGAAATACATGTCTCTACATGCGTCCTCACCAGTGAGCTAATTTAAGTTCCACAGAAGTAAAGAGCATTATGAAACAGTAACAGAAGGCTGTCTGTGATTTTGGCTAGAAGTAAAGCCATACAACTCAAAGTTTTGCTGGAAGACCTATTCTGGCTGCAGGCTGGCTGTCGTGTCCTTGTTTGGACTCAGAGCAGACAGGAGTAAAAGGAGGTAGGAATATTCCATATTACAAGTGTAAGCCCATCTGAGTAAAGGCCCAGAGGAGAGAAGCCATTCACTGCTGTACAAATATAACGTCAGGCAACTTAAATCACACCTTCTGCAACTTGACTTGCTTTCAGTGACAGTAATTGGAAGTGTTTTAAATATTATTTGATGATACGGTTACAAATTCATCACAGTAATCTTAGTGGTAGATTTAGAAAGAAAATGATGGTTCATCTAGTTTGCATGCAGGAGAAACATTGCTTCCAGTTGGAAAGAAGGTGGAGCAAGCATTCTGTGTGAAACAAAGACATGCCACTGCGTGTAATAATTTCCAACAGAAGTTGACTCTGACTTGTTGGTTCAAACTGGCTAGTCCAATTAGTGGCTATTTCCTTTTGCCCTCTTTGGTGTGGCCAACATAAATCTGATCTGATGGATGGGGCATAAATGGGGATAACTAGCTCTTTTGAAGATGCTCGGCAAGTCTAGCTCTGACATGAAGTGTATGTCCAGGGAATGTATAGGCTATCCTGTGTAGGACAGGATGAAGCATGAGTTCTGTCAAAGAAGGGAGTCCTCCTCTCAGTGGGGTTCTACTGAAAATGCAGCTATTTATCTCTCAGTGGCCTTTTTATGCAATGAGCTTAACTATCAGAAGCGCAGTTGATATGCTGGCTAGAAGGAAACAGGACAAATGTATTCATGTATCATTACTTCCCTCTGAGTTAAAACCTGGTGCACCAACACTGAGAACCGTAGTCTAAACGTCACAGATAGACATTAATTCTTCCCGCTGTGAGATAAACCAAATTAAGCTTCTGTTCTCAAGACAGTAAGAGATTTTTCATGATGCCAAACGTTTCGCAGACTACATTTTCTTGGCCAGTGGTCTGCTAATTAGCTACAACCATGTGGAACAGCTATATTCTGTTTTACTGGCCTTTTACTGTAATGATCAGTGGCAACATACAATAGCCAGATCACTGTAGTCTGATGTGAATCACCATAAACAACTCAAACTATAAACAGACTTCTGAAGAATAAACTCATTCTTGCTTAAATCTCATTAAAATGTTAATAATCACCAGCCTATTCACACCATGTAATAACTGTCATAAAAATGTTTAAAAAGAAGAAAAGATTACTTTAATCAAGTATCAACTGATTGCATACTCTTTTTAAACAGGTAATATTCTGGAGTTCTAAAGTACTTCAGTATGTAACATCCGTAGTGTAAGCTCCATTCATTTTACAAGGTTATTGACTGCTTCCTCCACTTAGAATTCAGTCATGTCACCTCATTTAAAGTCTCTCAGACATCTTGTTTGGTGGCATTCAAGCTGAACACAGATCTATTGCTGTGGAGGGATAACGTGAAAAATTATGGCTGTCCACACACACAGGTTACTAATATAGCCATTATTTACTGTTAGTCTCCTTAAAGTGGTTAACACCACTTTTTCTACACTAGCACATCAGCTGGAGATTATTTATTTATGTTACGGCGAATACCAGATTCCCATTAAAACGTTGGTCAGGGTGTTAGCATCATCTGTATTCTAACAGTTAATAATCCAAGCTAAAACTTTATTCACAAAAGTAGCCTTATTTAGAATCATTTTTGCTCTGGGGTACGTGAGAAGGCAAACAGTACAGAGAAGGAAGAAGGAACCCTCAACAAACACTGAGGAAGAGCTCAAAGCAAATGCTGTTTATAAAGAGCACAGGTCAGGCAAGACCTAACGGTGGTCATGGGTGTTGAATAAGCAGTTAGAGACCATGGTCAGCAACTGCAACATCAGTTTGCATTTTGTTGTTCATTTTTTGAAAGGTCCTAAGTTGCGTTCATAAGAGCTGTAAACACTTCTAATTTAACAAAGTTTTGTGTAGGTGATCTTCCCCACACACGTAATACAGCACAAATTACACACTGGTGGTTGTTGTGCAATATATGGAGAATAGTTTTCGAAACCATTTTTCATTGTTCTGAATGAGACCGTTTGAAATCCAGCTTTTGAAAAGCCAGCACGTAGGTCTGTGCAGTGCAGCCTCCCTCGCTTCTTCGATCACAATTTTTATGGTGAGGAAGCTGTCTTAGTTTTTTCTCTTCGGTAAATGACTGAATTAATAATGCAGACAATATGAAAAGGTAGCTCAGTGCGAAATAAAGCTTTAGAACTGCTGAACCAGATGAAGAAGGAGCCATGCAGGTTTATACAATAGTCAAGTCTTTTTGGTCTTTGTTTTTTTTAACAAAGAAGTGGAGGATGATGGCAGTAGCACAGATTTGACTTCTCTGTTAAAGCTTTTTCACAGAGTTAGCAAGGCCAGTCTGTACGTCTCAGTTATGTTTGCAGGTCCTAGAACCTCCATCTTTGGTTTTTCCATTACGGAGCTACATTTCTCAAGTCACAGCAACACAGAAGGAGGAAGCTGCCCTTCACCATTTTGCAAAAGCAAAAATCACATTAAGGATAGAGTACACTTTTCATGCAGCAGTGTGTGTCTGTGTGTATACAGTTTGGTTTTGCTTGCAAAAGCATTCAGTCAGTTCTTAAAGACAGCGACTGCTCAAAGGATGATTCTCAAAAAGCAAATCCTCGCTCAAGATTTGCCACCAAACCTCAAAACATTGTCATGTCATCCTCTTACAGCAAGTGCCCAATGCGTTTGAGCTCTTCTTCATATCTGCTTTGGCCAGACACTTAAGGCAGCAAGTTTTAATGCCCGACAAACACGCATTACACATATATTAATGGAAATATTCTAGGTACTGCAAATACCTTAAAACAAATGCGTCCTCTTATCAGTCCATAAGGAACAGGTCCGTAGCACCTGGAATCTGTAGAATTCCTCAGATTATCACCTTCTAACCAGACGTGTCCTTTAGGCACCTATGATTAAGCAGGATTGAATTGAAATGCAAAGAGAAAACAGAATAGAAAGGTATTACGTATTGTTTGCCTTGTATTGCCTGATTTCTGCTTTCTGTATTTCATGACTGTATAATAAACTAATTTTTATTTTATCTAATAAGACACAGTGCCAGATTTGGAGGGATGAGAGGGAGTGCTCTAAAGTATCTGTTCTGTCATGTGCTCAAAAAACAATGGTTTGCAACAAAAAACCCAAAATGAAGATGTAAGAGGTTAGAGCAAAGTGACAGGGTCATTAATTTAATAGACTTCAAAAGAGGTCATTAGGATGTTGACTGAAAATCTGCCCTCCTGTCGCAGTAACAGCATGAACAGGGCAGCCACACACTCATCAACATCCTGGGGCCAGCACCAAGGCTAGACCTGTTAGTAGATTCATGATGAACTAACTGGTAATTGATTGTGACATCAATTACGAATAATCTCATCATTTTATCGGAGTAGGCTTGTCAAAGTTCTAATTAAGATCACAGTTCATTCTATGTGCAGGCAGAATCCACAACACATTATATTGCAATAATGATGATCACAAAACAGCAAATCCCTTTTTATAATTTGAAAATTAATGACGGTGACCTTATACTATATGACAAAGACCTTTCATTGCCTATATATATTATGCCTTAACTGCATTACATACCATAGATGAATGGTATTCGGTGACTGACTCGATGACAAAATGAGAAATAGCAACATAGCTGTATTAGTTAGCTAGATAAGAGTACAAAGCTTCCTTAAGTGAAAAAGTCACTATTATTTGTCTTAAACTAAGATTTCTGCCTGGAATATACGACCCTATTTTGACTTTCGTAGAAAGCACTTCAGATACAGACAACCTCTTAAAAGTTACCGAATGAAATATTTAGGAATTGTTTTTCTCATCTTTATAAAATTCCACAGCAGCCTGAAAAATTAAAAGTAGCAACATATTCCCAATCTAGATAGTATCTGACGTGGACCTTAAAGGTAACGGGCATTTTTCCAGAACCAAATACGTCCATGAAGTGTTACCATGCCCGGAATTCAGAGCAAAATACAGAGAAACAAGATGTTTTAAAAATCACAGATCTCAAGCAAAGCAGTCTGGGCACTATCAGCATTAATATTTTAGAAAGGAGACCCACAGCCTCTTAAATACAGTCGTCTACATATGCAGAATTTTAGGATAGCAGACTGAAAAGACTGAAATAGCACTCGAGTAAAGCCTGGATGTAAACCATTGAGACTAAAACCAAGTCCCTTAGATAAGCGTTGGAGGAAAACACAGATGAAGTGCAGTCAGTGGTACTTTCAGGTACCTGGCCAGGGAACGCTGGCAATCTTACCTTTAAATAGGCCTTTTTTGGCTCTTTGCTTAGCCATGATCCTGCCTGCCTAGGAGCTGAGGGTGGCAAACCTACCCAGCGGTCCCTTTGTTGAGCTGTGGCAAATGTTTAACATACAGACTGAGAACCAGTAGTTTAGTTTGTCTCCAGCAGTGACATAAAAAGATGCTAATCAAGGAAAGCGTATGTGAGCCTGTCCATCTTAGAAACCATTTCCCTTTTTCTGTCACAGCAGACTCTGCTAAAGAGTCTGTTCCCTTCTTTCTTACAGCCCCTTTTGATATCTCCTCCCAGCCATTTCCCTGTATTTCTCTAGTGTCTGGGATAGGTGCATCAGGCGTGTCAGAGGGTAAATCCCTGCCTACTTGCTTTAGAATCTGTACGTGGAGCTGCTGACTAGGAATGCTTAAGCCTTTTTGAAGCCTGCTGCTGCTGCCTTCTTCCATGGTCACCTGCGTAAAGGACTGCCTTATGCTTTTCTTTGTTTTAAACTGATCAGATCTCCTGTTAGGTTTATCAGGTTCTTTACTCATTCCACATTCAGCTTGCCTGCCACCTGTGTTATTTGGTAGCTTATCAAATTGCTGGCATGTGTACGAGAGGGCCCCATCCCTGGAGTTGTTCAAGGCCAGGTTGGATGGGGCCCTGGGCAGCCCCATATTAAATGTGGAGGTTGGAGGCCCTGCCTGTGGCGGGGGGTTGGAGATTCATGATCCTTGAGGTCCCTTCCAACCCTGGTCATTCTGTGATTCTGTGAGAGAGTTTTCTCCGGGAAGACCAAGTGGTTTCAGCAAGATAGCTCCTCCCACTATCAGTGCTGGAGCTGGAAAAGGATGATTGATTTGTCCTTTATTGGCAGACGCAGAGGAGTCTGGCTGTGTTAGCAGGACAAGAAGGTCAGTCTGCAGCTCTTACATCCCAAGTTGTGGGTTGGTAGATGGCTTCCCCAGGACACCGAGACAGACACTTGGGTCTCCTCCCTTCTACCTAATAAGTCAGGTAAGTAGGTCCAAAATACTTCTCAGCTGAGTGCACCCAGACCTCTCTTTATGCAGCAGGTGCAAATCAAGCTTGACTAGCAGTAATGATTAGTTAAAACCTGCAACCCGCATGGCATCTTCAAGTTCTCTGTGGTACCTTTTTCCTCATTTCTGAGCTAACAGAAGTTACGACGTCTCCACCACAAAACAACACTTTGGTCTATCATTAACTGCCCTTCACAGGAAGTATTCCAGTACATAGAAACAGTGCTGCTACCGAGCCAGCCTCGATGCTGGAAACAGATTCACCTTCATCATCAAGAAATCTGTACAGACAGAGATCTTCTTAAAAAACACACAATATAATCCAATTAAAGAGCAATGAGATTGAGCCACAACATCAGAGAGGCGTAAAATTTAAACGCTATTTACATTTTAAAAAGTATTTTAATGGTTGAATTGTAAAGGAATACTTAGTACCAACATATTCTTACTGAGGATGTGGAGTAGCAATGCATAGCTGGTATCATCAGTCAGATTAATATAAAGGCTAACCTAGGAAAAAGGCAAAGGAAGCTACCCAAGTGGCATTATAATTACTAAGTCAGTTTTAAAAGAAGAATCTGTCCAGATACAAACAACCTGCATATCACACGCATCTCTGTAGGCCAACAGGTCTCTGAGAATGTACTGCCATTCCTGTTTTCCTCAGAATTTGTGATATAAAGCAGCACAGAACGTCCAGCAGCTACTGTTAGGGTAGCTGGACATCCATCTGCTTATTCGCAGTGTACCCACCTAAAGCACTCACTGTGCCCACACCTTACACAAGGGTTTGCTTTTCAGGTGCAAACATCTCGTGTCCAGCAACTTCCAGACTTACAAATCACCAAACTACTGTCATTTTGAGGGACTGTCTATCTCAGCAAATGCACAAGAAGGAGAATCGTGAATTACCACGAAAGGAAGCTTTTTTAGAGAAATAAGGCAGCAAACTCTCATTAACATTTCACTTTTCTAAAAGCAATTCACTTCTTGCAACATGCTGCTGTCTCACACACGGTAGTCTACAGCTCCTGTTCTACTGCATGGTCTGCTTCTAGACCTTCCCATCTTCCATGCACCCAAAGTGTAAACAAGTTAAAAAAAATAAAAATAAAAAACACAAAAACTTTTGCCACCTTTGGTATCTCGCTTACTACTTCTAACATGACAGATAATTACTAGGAATTAATTACCTAAGCAAGATGTTCATAGTTTTCATTTCGGATAGAACGTCTGCAATGAAGTGTGCACCTAAATCCTGAATTTCACCTTTTCTGGTAACTTTTGAACGTATGACAGGACTGTACCTCTAAATTTGTACTGTCACTATGTGGGACTGATCTACAGATACTACAGTATAATACCTTTGTACGATGCCTGTCCATCACCTGGGCACTTCGCTACAGCCTGGAATTGAGACAAGGAGTAAAAAATCATACAGATCACTCGAAAATGTTCAACCAAACACTGGTGGCAGGCCGTAATCATTAATTTAAAAAAATAACGAAGGATAGAGGCAGAATCCTCCAGGGGTTTGTGCACATGGCTGACTTCAGTGGGACCATTCATATTGAACAAAGTGAATTCTGAGTACTGACCTTCGCAGAATCAGGAGCCAAGCATGAAATGCCTCAATGCTACGTGCACACAGTGGCTGGAAATACGATGCACACGTAGCCCAAGGAAAAAGGAAGTGGCTGGAATACTTGATTTGGGGATTTAGACACCGACGGGCTGCTGCTCCTTTCTTTGGGAAAGCCACTCACTTGACAATTGACAACGCTGCTGCATTTTGGTGTCTACAGGCGATGGACTCTATGTAAGTAAAACCAGTTACCATCACTGCTCAGCACAACACTGTGAGTACAATGGTGTTTTCAGAAAAACCAAAATGCCAAAAGCATTCAGCGCAGCTGGACAGTATTTTAGGTGCTACACACAGGCCGGCTCTAAGCAGCCCAGGTCCCACAAGCCTGACAACTGAATTCTCACAGAACTGACACCGTGGTGGCTTGCATGACAAAGCAGCAATCCCACAGCAGCACAGGTCCATCCAAACCACGCTCCCTCTGATCTCCCGCAGCCTGTCTTTGCCTCAGTAACCCCAGTGCCTCTGGTTTTGTGCAGATTATCCGAGGATTTATTTTCAAGGAACAACAGCTCTGAGGGAGAACCGGTTATCTGAGGTGCAGCTTATATGCATGAGAATACGGACACTGATTAGACACATGCCTCTTCCCCTTCTCCCTCCCAGGGCTGTGAGGGCCCTACTACAGGAGCAGATAGACCAGAAGAGCAAAATAATCATTCAGAAGAGCCCAGCTTTTTTGGTAGCTTATAGTGTTTGAGCTCAGATAAACAGTAATCTCACTCACTTCAGAACCGGGGGATGAAATGGAGGCAGTGTTTACTGCAACACCAGAAAACCAATATACTGCAAATAGGACTGGCAGAGATGAAATCATGAAATCTGCTTCAGAGAAAAAAAAACAACCCAAACCACCATCTAAACGAAATTCCCACTTTTGTGTTTTCCTCTTTTTCGGTTTGGGGGTCATGGGGGAGTATTTTGGGGGATACTGAAGATGGGTGAACAGATTTGTAATGAAGAAGTGAAGAATTATAAAGTCACAGCCTCTCATTTTGGAATTCCGAGCAGTGTGTGTGTGCCAAAGAACGCCAGTATGTACAGTCAGCTGGGAGCAGATGAAGCTTGAACTCTTATAAGGTCACAGGTATTCACATCACCTCCAGCAATATCAAAGTTTTAAACCTCAGAAGAACTAAATCATTCCCATCTTTTCTTTTCAGTTCAGAGGCTTCCTTCTTGAGCTATGATAAGAACTAATCTCAGTGCTGGACAAAAGAATAAAGTCTGTAAGTTCTCATCTATCCCTACTAAGGTCTATTTAAGTGCCTCCTACTTTGGTACAAGCAACAAATGTAATTGCTTCATGGCCTGCGGGTGTTCATTTAACAAAAGAAGCTTTTGTGAATAAACCACAGGTGTTACCTTTCCTGATTAAAGTGAAATATGATGAAAGAATCTACAATATCAAGTGACAAATTTACTAAATACTGATTAAATTGCCTTATTTAAGTAAATTGCATCTATTTGGGATAAAAGATACAGCACAGAAATGCAAGGGTTGAGTTTTCTCACTTGATACTTAGAGTCTCACACAACTATTCCTTAATCCTTTATTTAGTAATACGTAGCTAAGAGTGAATAATACTTAGCAGATGCTATTTTTTAATGATCCAAATGCACCATTTCTTTACGCTCATCAAAAATGCACTTTACGATACAGTCACCACGTATATAAAAGCCAGTGATGTTCATTAGCACAGTATTTTCAGACTCAGCGTAAGCTTCTACATGTCTCTTTTCCTTTCTCTTGCTGGCAAAAGCTACCAAATGGCAGCAACTTCAGCAGAAGTCTGAAAGTGCAGGTGATCTTAAATCAGCATCTCCCGACTAAGCATAACTAAGAAGGGGAATGACTTACAATTTAACACTTCTTAAATGAATTCGCCTTTAGTGATTTCCTTTTTCTTACTGAGTGGTTTAAGCTGCTTATGTGTAAGACATACTGTGTGCTTAGCTCGGGTCGTTTAAATACGTATATTAAAAAGAATTCATTATGACCTCGTCCAGATGACAATGAAACACTAATATGGTTTTCCACAGAAATTAAATTCACTGTGATGAAATACAAACTCATTCTGAACATTAAAAATTGTTGCTTTTAATATAAAATTTTAAAGAGGTATGATATGAAGACTTGCCTACCCTTAGGTTTTGAAATAGATTACTAACCAATATTAAAGTCACTTAACCTTCAGTGGTGGCAATGTTAATATACACTACAGGGAAACTTTATATGAAGTTTATATGTAGCTCTTTCCTTCCCTAGAAATCAGTTACCTTAAAGTACAGGTTCAAGAAAAAAAACACCTACCGGTTCAAACCCCAACTAGAACTTATGGTTGCAACACAAACCACATTGCCATCGCCTGCGTGCTTTCGGTAAAGGCTTACCTGTAACACAGTGATCTAGTTAAGAAGCCTGAAGCCTGGTAGCAACAAAGACCTATAAATGCTCTAAGCAGGGCTAAGGGATCCTACAGGCATCTTCTCCCTGCTCCATGAGGCATGATCTGAATTTTGGCTGGTCCACCTAAGGCCTCTGCATGATCTCCATCATTTAAGGGAGTCAGAAAAGCCTCAGCTCAGACATGAACGTGATGTAGGCAGACTAAAGCTTGTGCTCCGAATCTTCAGTGAGCCCTTGATTAGTTGCTCTCATCATCCTGCACAGCTTCCTAGAATTTATTACTGGATTTAGATGAGAGGAATAATGCAATTAGAAAATCATGTGGGTGCAACATGAAGTAACCAGTACAGCAAAGACTGTATTCCACAGAGGAAAAGCATACAGTGCTGCAAATTCAGAAACCGGTGATCCTGAAACAATGTGGCCTCAAATCAAACAGGAGATTTTATTATGGTTTTCCCTGAGGAATGGACTGGCTGAACAGAAGAACCGGGCTGCGTCAGGGCCTGGGCAATACTCTTGCCCTGGTGTGGCCACCTGCATCCAGAGCAGCTGAGCTGGGGCAGGGCTGTGGGGAAGAAAGAGACGTTTGAGAGGTCAGGTAGTTTGGTGGGGACTCACTCAGGAGCAGCACTGAAGCTGAGCCCTTGCTGCTGCTCCCTGCCTGAGCTACGCCGCTGTGTCAGATCAGAAGGGCCGCTCGCATGTTCTCAAGGTATCAAAAACAAAGCTGCAGGGGTAAATAGACTGATCTGCTTAAGCAGAAGAAAGCCTGGAAATACTGCTGAAAGGACTGATAGTATCCTTTCTTTTCTCTGAGGCATTTTCATTTTGGCAAGTCAGTATTTTGATTAAAATGACTACTCGGAAGATTCAAGATAGCTCCAGTCATGAACGCTCCATACGGGGACACGGAGGGATCTGCAAACTCAACAAAGCCACAGATTAAGTGAATACGCAACATCAGTTCTAGTTTCCTAGCAGACAGATAGCATAATGGCTGCTTGATCCATAGCATCTCTTACAGTCCCTAGAATGTTAAAACTAAGAGGAGGGACAGGATATTTTAAAGAGACTGCATAATGGAACTGAGCACTCTGAAATATCAACCCGCTCTTCAGTGCCTTGAGTTGCTCAGCCAAATGCTGCAGTACAGGGCAGAGATCAACATACTGTGCCTGTTATGTTAACAGGACGCTGTTCTTAGAACCCACACAGTATCCTTACAGCATTTGACAAGGACTGTGTGAGAGCTGATAGCACTGCATAAGACCACTTCTCTGGTCTGCAAACACAGTAAGATGCATTATCTTCAGAATTATGTTAGCTCTAGAGTTAACCACAGGATGAGGAGATGCCATCTCCGCAATGAACCTCATTTTAGCACAAGGTAAACACACTTCCCCCACATCAGCTAGTCTCACAGCATTAGTGCTGTGTTGAGATTGATTACTAGCAGAGTGTTGCTGAGATATGGATTTGTATCTCAGCTTTTTATCACTATGACTTGCAAAAGGCGGTTCCTTATTTGCAGACCCTAGCTGTATTAAGTGACATTATTAGGTACTACTTTTGTTTAAGTGACACAAAGGCTTAGCATATTGTTGGTTTACGACATACAAGCTGCTTTAATCTGATGACTTACCCCTCACTTTTTCAATCTGTAAATAGGAGCTGCAGCACAAGAACATATGGTACTGAAGAAATTAAAGCTAAAGTAAATGGCATTAAAACAAATTCAAATAATAAAATGAGATACTCGATCTGAATTATAAACCTTGGCCTGTATTAGACTTTTAAAAACAGGAAATGGAAAAAACAAATATGAAAATCAGCCTTTCAAAACAATTTTAGGACCGTTTCAGAGTTTTACTGTGATTGAATAATTTCTAGCCCTCGTTATTTAAATTTTATGATTAAATGAATAAATCCGCAAAAACACTTTCAAATAATCGAAATCAGGTTTGAATACCCTGTTGATTAAATTAGTTGTTTACTTTTGTAGTTGATACCACATCTCTTCTGATGCAGTAAAAACACGTTATGCATTCTTAAAAGTCTATTGCAGTAAATGTACTTGATGGTAAGTATAAACACCAGCATTAAGCACAAAACCTCAGAAGAACCCAGCAAAATTGCCAGCCTCACACATTCCACACCAAATCCCAATAAAAGGGCAAGGAAAAGAAAAATTCCACTTTCCTAAATTTTTAACTGCTTAAGAGCTTATGCAAAAAAAAGAGAACCAAACTCTTCTCCTCATTTAAATAGCATCACTTTTCCCATTATTATTCTGTGGATAAGCTCTAACCTGTAACATACAAAGGAAGCATCATGTGCCGTACAAGGCCCAAAGCAGAGATACTCTTAATTTACTTCAATTTTAATTTAAGCACATGATTATTTTATACTAATCGGTTCAATGCTTGGGAATCAGTTCCATCACAGTTGCCTGGGTGGCCAAGAAGGCCAATGGCATCCTGGCTTGCATCAGAAATAGTGTGACCAGCAGGAACAGGGAAGTAATTGTCCCCCTGTACTCAGCTCTGGTGAGGCTGCACCTCGAGTACTGTGTCCAGTTCTGGGCCCCTCACTGTAAGAAAGACATCGAGGCCCTGGAGCGTGTTCAGAGAAGGGCAACAAAGTTGGTGAGGGGTCTGGAGCACAGGTCTTATGAGGAGCGGCTGAGGGAGTTGGGATTGTTCAGTCTGGAGAAGAGGAGGCTCAGGGGAGACCTCATTGCTCTCTGTAACTACCTGAAAGGAGGCTGTAGTGAGCTGGGGGTCAGCCTCTTCTCTCATGTGACAGTGATAGGACTAGAGGGAATGG
This sequence comes from Pavo muticus, assembly GCA_016647715.1. NCBI lineage: Eukaryota > Metazoa > Chordata > Aves > Galliformes > Phasianidae > Pavo > Pavo muticus. The sequence goes on along the minus strand of JACDJE010000096.1, from coordinate 2,551,655 downwards.
CTTCAAGCTGCGCCAGGGAAGGTTCAGGCTGGACGTTAGGAAATACTACTGCTCTGAAAGTGTGGTCAGGTTCTTGAATGGGCTGCCCAGGGAGGTTGTGGAGTCACCGACCCTGGAGGTGTTCAAGGAACTTTTGGATGTTGTGTTGAGGGATATGGTTTAGCTTGTACTATTGATGATAGGTGGATGGTTGGACTGGATGATCTTATAGGTCTTTTCCAACCTTAGTGATTCTGTGATTCTGTGATCACTTTGCACTCCAACAGTGAGTCCATCAGAGCCAGGTTTTTGGTACATCCTTACACTTAGTACAGCCCCAAATATTTTTTCCCATAAGACATTTCTTTGGCTAAGGATGGCAGTAGAAATATTTCTATACCATGTTTATAGATATTCTAGTATGAATTCTATAGGTAGAGAATTCTATAGAGTTCTATAGGTATAGAATAGATGTTCACATCACTGCCACTGCTCTACTGCATTTCTAGTCTCCTGAATAGGAGACTTTTTAGTTTTCTTTCTTACAATAGTTTGGAACAGTTTTGAAGCTTCGTTTGCTGCTGTTCATTTTTGTGGGGTTTTGTTGTGGTTTTATTTTTGTGTTTGGTTTGATTGGTTTTGTTTTAAATTACAGATATCTATTGAGTTCTTTCGCAAGGCAGTATTTCGTCTGTGTAGCTCCTTGACAGAGAGCATACACAGTTCTCCATTCTCCTATCGATACACAGAAGCCGTCCTGAGAAGCGCACTCATGGATGCAACGTGGGTGGAAGGAGGGTCTGACTGTACCAGGAAGCCTGGGAATCAACTACTGTAGCACCTCTAAGCACGAAAATTTCCTACTGACAGGATCATACGTGAGCATAAGGACTCTCCTTGGTGCTGAGTCAAACAGCTGCTCTGAGGTGCTTTCACTTCTAGCTGCGGTGTGTTACATTGCCATTCTTCTGGCATCTCCAGTAACTGGCTAACTCCTAATTCCCAACTGTCGGGTGCCAAACACCAGCACAGGACGAAGCTGAGGTAAGAACTGCCTAATTCGGTAATACTTCACGCATCTCATACTTTGTATTTACTTTGCTGTAATAAGCTTGCAGGCACTACAACATCTATTCACTATCACTCCCCAAAACAAGAGGCAAGTCAGTCAAGAAAAGCCGAGCAGTTCACCGTAATAAAAACAAACAATTCTCTGACCTTAAACATTTTTGAGTCAGCACATTCAAGCATCACTCAGAGATTTCTCATTAAAAGCAGCAATTAGTAGCCTACTACAAACAACAGAACTCATGACAGTTTCTGGTCCGCTCCCTCAAAGTCTGCCCGCATTTCTGCGACAGCCGGACACCGCGGGCAGCGCTGCCGGCCTTTTGGGACCCCAGCCAAAACCTCTCCTCAGAGCTCCCGCAATCTCTTTCTCCAAACCCAACGCAGATTAATTCTCCTCAAAGAGGGAGCAACAAAACAAACAGCAAGGTCTCTCTACGACTGCTGCTGCTATTTGCTTTGAAGAATTTGGTGTTTGAATTCAAAGCGCGCCGCGTTGTTGCTCCGCTGAAACAGGGACTTGGTTAGACCATTACCCCAGCATGGATACCTATCGCTTCTCCTCCCTCAGCAAGATCAGGATTGCCGAGTGAATAATCCAGTGTAATTTATGAACATAAAGTGCAGATATCTGTGTTGAAAATACTCTCTTCCATAAAGTGCCTCCTGAACAGATGGGAAGATTCACCTGTCCAGCAACCATTAAGGATATGAGGAAAACAGACCTGCATTAACAAACTTAGGTACTTCCATCTGGATCGTCTCTTCCCTGGTTACAAGTGACGATGCCAGAACTAAGAAAGCGCTATCACTTCTTTCCTGGAATTCCACACGTTAGCTCCATGAAAAACATCCACAGGAAAACAGGAACGTGTTCCTCATCCTCTCCTTCTCCCGACACTTTGTATGAAAACTGGTGACAAGAAAAGTTATACCTATGGCAGAAATTGTTCCACTGGATATTCATTTCATTACCACAGGGTTTCCAGAAAGGCTCGCATCCTGTTAAGCACAAACCTTTCCTGAGTTCCTTTTCAGGACTAAGACAAGAGGGGAACAAAATGCTCACAGAAATTCAGCTCACCTCTATCAGCGTACGTGAAATTCAGGCTTCCATTCAGGTCTTTCCTCTCTGGGAAATTCATTGTTCCACCTAAATTACTACTGCCAGAGGAACCAGAAAATGTCTTCAACTCAGTAAGAAAGGTGGTGGGGTTTTTTAATTTGTTTTCATGGTTCAATATTAACACAGCTGGATTTATGGAAAAAATAATAAAAAAACAGTCCTCCCCTTCAAAATGTAATGGAGAATGAGCCACTGTCACTGGTACTGTTGCTTATCAGGACAGATTAGAGTCAGGTGCCTGAAATGTCCTGCCTCAACACTGGAAGGGAAGAAATAACAAATTGAGCCCTTCGGAGCAAGCTATCAATCCTATCTTTATTTTCCGGTCCCATGCCTTGACTAAACCCAGACACCAAATCTATACACAATGTTGACAATTATTCCATTAATTTTGGTACGTACAGCCACCACTTCAACTAAAAACTACCTGAAATGCCCAATACACACACAGCAACAGTACCTGAAGGGCTGCTGGTGAAGCTGGCGCTCTTGGGCAGCTAAACTCACAAAAGATTTAGCCATCATAAACTGTAGCTAGCTGCAAGGAGCAGTCCATAGATAGCTGTGCAAAACCTGGTATTTCCACCACCAGGTACTGAACAGAGGAAACAGCCAAACATGCTTTAGGGAAAAAGCTACATTTTTCTCTGTGATTAAGATTTCTGATGATTTTACTAATGATAGCCTAATGAGTTGCTGAAAATCTTTAATCTCACATATTTCCAAACTTCTTTTAAGTCTATTTGCATGAGGGCAAGTCAGCATTAAGAATTTTTGTTTCTGTTCTATTTCATCCTGTTACCTGAATTTTTTTGGCAAGTTAGTTAAAGTAGTACTTTTCTAACCGTACTCAGAAGTTAAATTCTGTTACACTGAAACATACAGATACATTAATTTTGAAAGCAAAATACTTAAAGGTATCACAAATTTTCACTTTCTATTGTTTAAAATGTAGAAACACTTCTGCCTTAAGACCAATCCCCTGAGTGTCATCTGTGCTGTACTACATGCAGAGAATTCTAGAGTACTCCTTGTGGAAGAAGACCTAACCAAAGGGCAGAGCAAAAATATGGCCTGCCTACACTTCCTACAGAGGCAAAAGATGCTGAGAAAGGCAGCCTGCATAAACAAAGTTCACATTTTACTGGATACATAGAATAATTCATGAACGTCATGCTGTATGATTTATGATAATAAGATACTGCAAATCCTTCACAGACTACCAGGCTTGCTTATGTAATCATTAATTTACAAATCAAGAAACTCTAATACTTACAAAGCTGTGAGTCTTAAGGAAATCTGAAGGGTTGCTTGTGCAGACTTTATCCCCTTCCAAGCCAATTACTCTTTTACAGATATTTGATTTGGGGTCAGTCGGGCTTTTCACAATTACAATATCTCCTCTGGGAGGGAAAAAAACAGAAACAGAAACAAACACAAACAAAAGAGAACTCTAAGTATAGAATATTTGGCTGAAGACGTGTGTATCAATGCACGTACTCCAAAAATACTCCCATACATTAAAAGACAGTTCTTTCTGCTCAAAACTCTACTCACATCTTGATGTTTGCACTGACACACATTACCCTGAGGTGTAATGCAAGCACATTTGGAGATAGTCTTTGCTATTTAAATTATTTATAAAACATTTAAGACTGCATTTTAATTGAAAATGCTTTGATGAAATAAATCCCTCTTAACTTGATCCTGCTGTTACACACATATGGAATAGAAGAGATTCCAAATTTCTATACATAATTGTACAAATGTTTCAGCAGAACTTCAGATGTCTGACTTTGTAGGATCTTTTGCCCCAGTTATACTCTTTACATTGTACAGTAAAGTGGTCCACAGCGAAATGGGCAAGAGCCTGGAGCCTGCTGTGCTCTACAACATTATCATAATGACATTTGATAACCTGCACTTAGGATGTTAGAAAAGTTACCGAATGGTCTATCTGGGCACAGCAAAACCCACAGCTTGATTTAAAAGTAAGTCAAAATTACTTAGGAGGAGAATTATATTCAAACAAAAAAGCGTTAGGGAAAATAAAGGGGAGGAAGAGGGAATTTCTGTTTTCTTGGACAAAGATGGAGAAGTGAAATGGACTTGAGTGGTCAGGCATTGGAACGGGCTGCCCAGGGAGGTGGTTGAGTCACCATCCCTGGAGGTGTTCAAGACATGTGGATGTGGTACTAAGGAACATGGTTTAGTGGGCAGCATTGGTGGGAGGTGGACAGCTGGGCTAGATGATCTTGGAGGTCTTTTCCAACTGTAATGATTCTATTCTGTGATTCTATGACTATATCCTAAATGAGTTCTGACAAGTAGTTTGGTAAGACAGACAGTATTTGCCCATTACTTTGTCTTCCATCAGACACAATGAGAGGAGATGTATGAAAAAACACAGCTGAGATGCTGAAGAACGTATGAAAAATAAAGGATGGATAGAAAGTGGTTACTGACAAGCTCTGGCAAACTAACTGTAAAACGTAGCCTCAACAAAGGAGCATACTTCCGAATGGAATAAAAGTGTCGGCTAAGGCTCTCCGAAAAGACAATATCAGAATTTTGAATTGTTGGTTCCATTGAAGGTCCAGAACACTGAAAATTAAAAATAAATGAGAAAAAATTACTATTTGCCAATTGCTGTTATCTAAAATACATGTATTGTCAATTATTTGCTAATAAATTACAGAGGATGTAATGTAAGGAACAATTAAACCCTCAGTGGGACATTCGATATTCAAGCAGGAAGGACAGCCTTCCTGTACAGCTCTTTTAGCTCAGAACTGGTCCTGCACTGTGCTGGGTGCAATGACTTCCTGAGTACACATCTCAGCACCTTCTCCACAGGGCTTATTGGAAGCAGCACTCAGAGCTCTGCCAGCTCACCCCTTTGTTTTCAGCCTCTGTGAAGAGAAGCATCACAAGAGCTGCAGGAGGAGCTCTCAGCCAAACCCATTATCTCCAGCAGCAGTATCTGGGGGAGGGGGTAGTAGCATTAAACGTCCAGAAATCTGCACAGAGTTGGGATTTTGCAACTCTGGCCTTTCTGAAAGAATGTACTCTCTGCAAAATGCTTACTCATACTGCTTCCCATTTGCTTCAGTGATGCCTGAAGCACAAACTTGTCCAAAAAGTTGTGCTTTTATTTTTTTTACTGAACACACTTTGAAAAAACTTAAAAAAAACAAAGAAAACCAAAATAATGGCATTCTCACACGTCACAGTTTCAGTATTACAGCTTTAAAGTCATAAAAATGGAAAGTTACCACAACAATTCCTCCAAGGTACTCAAAGGCACAGTGTGCTATGCAGCCATATTGCACAGCATAGCCAAGAAATCGAAAGGTTTTTCCTAGGGCATTGCGAAGCATGGTACAGCGCCACGTCGCTCGGCTGGCTCTAGTCTATGGTAAAACAGAAGAACATCGTTCATGTGACAGCAAGCAGTGCAGCATTCATAAAGCTATCTTTTGCATCTAACGACCAACGGGCAGTAGAAGAACAGTGGCTAAAACCAATCAGGCACATGAGAAGAGATGAAACACTATCGAGTTTTTGTTTACTAATGCAGACGCTCCCATGTGCACAACGGATTGCCCCTCCCCAGCAAATCAGCGAGGTGCAGTTGAGTAGGAGCTGAAAGAAACAAAGGGACCACAAACAAAACAAAAAACACATAGCAAGGCTAAGGAAATTAATGGGGAGGGAATGTTGACAATGCTCTGCTGGCTCAGCTACTCAAATGGACTTCTTGTACTCAAATTTGCAGACAGGCTTACAGCCACTTGCCTACTATGAGAACACCCACCCCTCCGCAGGCCTGTGGAGCTGAATGGATGCTGGGGAGCTGCAATCCCCACATTAAACACAGGTATCCCTGCCTGCCGGCGCTGCTGCAACCCACTTCAGCTCAGATGGAGCTGGGGACTCAAGACGCTTATTAAATAACACTTGTGGGATTAATCACATGAAGACAGCACAGCTCACACCACTATTTTTCTTCAATCACCAGTAAATCAGAGAAGTATCTGAGTGCCGGAGTGAGCTGAAACCCAACGGAGTGGGGCTCTACCTAAGACTGCAGCTGTCATGGCAGGAAACCAAGAGGATAGCAAAGGAGTGAAGACTTCTCCAGCGTTGCTCTCCCCACTTTCCAACTAATGGGCTCTCAAAGACTCTGCAACGTAAAATCCTAATCTAAGAGACAGGGATTTCACTAGTCCTGGCATACAGATGTGGCACAAGGCACTTTCTGAAATGCCTGGGGTTATCAGATGGTTATGGTAGCAGTGACAAATTCTTAGCTCCTAATAAGCTTCAGCTTCTACCACTCCTCAGGAAAGTTACATGTAATTTCAAATTAGGGCACACATACAACACAGATTATACAGTTTGAAACTAACAAGATTATTTCAGAGCTTTAAAACAAACAAACAAACAAACAAGAAAACCAGTAGGTTCCAAGCAATCATTGAACAACTGCTATTCTAGAAAGCTATCGATATGGCATTGTTTAAAAACTATGCTAAATGGCTGAATGGTTTTCCACATCACACAATTCATTTCACTACAAAGTCCTGTCGGCAGGCACCTCCACCACACAACATGGCCATAAAGGACAATAAAACAAATGATTTAAGTCACAGCCCCCCTCAAAACTTACCGGATGTGCCATATGAACATCCTTATCACAGAATTATTGCCATAAAACCTGCTGTAATTACCTCCAGGTCCTGACTACTGCTTACACAGTAGGTAGCTGAAAACCTTACGCTGAAATAAACATTGTTTTTCCTAATGAAAATAGATTTTTTTTTTTAAATGGTTGACAAAAAGTTACATGCATTTATCACACAGAATACAATCTGCTTGTTTTTACAACAACTACAGAGCTTATCCCCTGCAGCAAATATAATGCAAAACCTAATTACTGTTCTCTCCTGTTCCCTTCTCCTTACATGGTCTAGGCTTCCGTCATTTTGGTTTTTTGTTTGTTTGTTTATAAAATTAATCACAGCTAGCAGGGTAGAAATCACTTGGAGCCTCATGAATGACATCCAAGAGATGGGAAAGGATTAGTTCGCAGTTGCTGCCAGTTATAGCGCCAGGTGGCTTTTTCTGCAGTGAAGGTGTTACCGATAATCCCATTACATTGGTACTAAATCTTGCAGACATCAAAATTATCACCAAGGTTCCTTTTCATCCCATCCTTTCCAAATGACTGGAAGTCGCTTCACCTGAAAGAAGTCAAATCCACATGCAGCTGCTGTTTTAGCAGCCAGCGGACTCCCTGAGAATGCCAATCGTGATCCAATTTCGCTGTGCTGGTGGCCCCCTATTCCCTGTCCAATAATACATCTGTTAAAAAATCCTACAGCTACAAATCAAGTTTAATCCTACCAGGGACCTCATGTTGGTCTTGTCTTCCAAAAAGGCAGCAGGTTTTACCATCTATCTCTGCTAGCGTCTAGGGAATACTCTTTAAATCCCAGCCCTACTTAGAAGAATAAGCTAAGGATCACAAAACATGACCTCAAAAACCCTGATATGACTATATTCTGACCCAGATGCATTCATTCTAGGTGAAGATTAGAACTTTGCATAATAAGATTACACAGCAAGTGAATGATATCAAGGGACTATCCATATGCAGCCGCCTGGTTTTCTATAGACAGCCTGTGCTCTGCAATATGCAGTGCAGACGAGACAGAGCTTGGTCTTTCTAGCTGAAATAAAATAGATTCACATAAATTAGTTGGCCATTTCCAGATTCCTAAATCCCCTATTACATCTTCTATTGACAGCTCCTGTGAGGATAGCACAAATGTTATTCTCTTTGTATCCTTTGCTTTGGTAACAATCACGCCCTGAGTGAAATGCGGGTAGATTCTCTAGAAATTAACATCTTGTTTGCTGTGATCTCGGATTACAATTAACTGTGTACATAACAAAATTAGGAAGTCAATGAGCAGATTTGTCATTTCCAGATAGCCAATGGCACGGGTTAGCATCTAGTGCCAAAACTTTCAATATGAGAAAGCCAAAGTCATAGCCAATGAAAATGTGGCTGAACAAATTATTGGACTTGTTATCAAGCGGATATTTTTCACTACAAGAAAACACTTCCAGTCACCTTTGATTTATGCAATAGCAAGTTCTGAATTTTCACAGAATCCTTTGTGATAGTTGCTCGATCTTCCCTCAGCTCACTGGAACTCCATGACTGCATTCTCCCCGCTTAACCAGACATCTTTCTTCACCAAATGCAACCCCAGAGCTCGCGCCGTGTTTTTCCCAAAAAGATACTCCAAAATTATTATTTATTTTTAAAAAAAGTCCACAAACCCCAAAGCAGAAAGAACAGAAAGAGCACATGCTGATGAGGCTATCTAAATGCTGCCATTTAATATAACTATAAAACTTCAGCATGAAATTAATTCAGTATGTGCTAGGAACGTGAAAGGTGTTCTTTGGGAAAGATTCTTCCTGTATCAGACATGCAATGTAATAAATATAAAATAGTTTAAATATGCTGATTGTGCTCATCTGAGGGTTTCAAACATCTAAAGCAAAACAAGACAGCGTTTTAAATAATCTTTCCGTGCAGGGGGCAAGCAGAGCCTGACTTGTATTGTTAGCTGTTGTTTTGCTCTAGAAGTTGCACTGGATTCAGTCTGGCAAATCTGAAAATCCTTGTGTGATATTCTGGAGGAGGAGATTCTTCTTCCACATCACCTCCACTAGGCACTGACAGTTTGTCTCCAACAAATGCTCCTTCATCTACTGATCTCAAGCTGACAAGCAATGTGGCCTGTAAACATAAGTTCACATAATGCAATCCTCTGGTGCTAAACAACTATAGACCACCTATGTGAGAATGAGCAATTTTTCACAATAGATTTCAGGCAGTTTTCACTGATTCTCTTTGCCTTGGGGAGGAACCTCTTAGCAGCCCTGCATAAAATGCTGCATCGGTGGTCAGATACGTTCCAGGACTTCTGTTTTTCTCTGCAACTCTCTACGCCCATCCTTGCTGAAGAGCAAAATCCAAACGGTGGAGCAAGCACATGGCCACACCTGGCACATCTGAGCCCCTGAGGAATGCTGAAATACTCACTTCACTTCTTCCTGTAACTACATCAGCGTTAGGACATGGCTGCCAAAGGTCTGACAGACTGCACCGTCCCTTTGCTGGTGAATGAGCAAAATACACCGTGTCTGTGTCATCAGGGTCAAACAACCCTGTTCTGTGCCACATTCATTTATCCCCAGTTTCAAAAAAATTCACCTTCTTGAAATATTAGTAGACATATAAACACATAAAATGCATGTTAATTAACTACAACAAAGAGTTCCAAGTCCTGTTTTCGCACTAGGTACTCATAACCCTACAGAAATCAAAGCTCTCCATGGCTCATGTGCTGCATGCACTTCCCAGTGCTGACATACCTTCCAAAAGGATGCAGGCATCTCTGCAAACACTATCCGAAACAGTGAGTGGAAGAGTGGTAAATTATTTCCCCATGCACTAAGAAATTCAGAGGATGTTTACTTAAAATATCTGTCATTACAGACAAACAAGCAGTAGCAACAAAAAGCCCTTCACGTAAAACAAAGCCATCTATTTACATACACTATCAACAAAAGCGTTTAGGAAGAGATACAAGTGTCTTCCTCTTGGCCCCACTGTTGGTTCCAGATTAGAATTGAAGAGTACTCCACAGTGGTTTATTAACACAGAAACCACACAGTATGAGATCTTAACATAAATACTGAATCAGAGAAGGTATTATTAAACATTTGAAAAATGCAAAAACAAAGACCAATTTTTAGCATAAAACAGTAATAAATAATCTTAGTGCATTTCTTCATCAGTACTTCCCAGTTACAAGCAATACCCTCTAATGAAGTATGTGAACTGTGCATAAAGAAGTGTTAGAAAACAGAGAAAGAAAACACATATTCAGACAAAATGAAGTGTTTACATTTTCAAGTTACCAGAAGAGAAGAAAACCAAACCGAGTGCTTGTCGCTGATATAAACCTGCAAGATACTTGATGGTTTTCCCAAACTGCCTCTTAGTTAAGAAATCCTAAATACACACACATATATATGGCATCAACTACTTACGCTTCATAATGCAAACTATATTGCATGTGAGTTTGTGCAGTGAAAGAAAGGACATTAATCAGCACTTTTTATCACTGCTGTAAAATTTTATATCGTTTCTGAGCCATTTTATTTACAAAACACTAGTTCTGTAAGTTCTCCTGCACTTACAGATTCAAATATAAAGAAAGTTCCGAACATCAATAGATGAGTGCAATGATATTCAGCCTAAGTTAATCCCCAGACGTCCAAATCCATGAATAAAAATTCATCAGTTTTAAATACACTGAGCCTATTAAGCAAGAACAAAAGCATATGCACAAAAGAGCTTTTAATATATTTCAAAGCCCACAAGAGCCGCGGTCTCATTAAAATTATAAATTACACAAACATGGAATGAAGATTCAAACTGCAGTGCAGCTAAGCAGATTACAGAAAACCCCGCGTTCCATATGATAACACACCATGGCCCTCCCAGATGGGGGCTTGGAACAAAAAGGCCATCACTGCAGCTAGGGAAAACCTCCTTGTGATCTCTGGTTTCTGTTCAGCAGATGACAGCCAAATAATATGTTGATTATTCTGTTTGTGCTGCTAAGCTTGTAAGACGGAATAAAAGCGATATGATCTACTGTGAACTCAATGCTAATGTGTTGCTCCACTCATAAATAATATACTGGATTTATTCTGGAACTATCTTTTTATCTGAGTTCTGGGTTTAAAATGCATGAACTAAAATAAAAAGCCAGCATAAACTACTATTTAATTCGAAGGTTTAAAGTAAAGGGCACAGCTGACACAACGATAAGGAAATCAAATCAGTAGAGGCTCCTTCTTCAAATGTAGGATGGTTCTAAGCCAAGGCACTGAGCGCCTGCGCGACGCTGAGCATGCTCCAGGCCCACCAACAGCACTAGCACAGGTAGCAAAGAGATTACCAAAAAGGGCCTACATGGCTCATTTTGCCACAGGTACCTACGAGAAATCCACATTTCAAACGGGGACAGCCAATATCTGTAAAATGGGAAACAGCGCAGAGACGGTCACGCGCCTCCTCGCCTGAAGTGCTTCTTAAAAACCATTCCTAAGTTTCTACGAAGCGAACAGATTTTATTCCATCTAAGCTTACTCGTGAGGATTGTTCCAAAAGCACACAGTTTGGCTTACCCTTTCCTTCATAACACACCGCGTTTCTAAGAGGAAAACCAGTGTCTGCTCGCACGGCTCCTTTCACAGTGCTGTGTGTTTGTGCTAAGATGACTGCAAAGCTTCCTGCTATTGTGCATTTTAGACCTTTTATACCAGAAATGCTAAAAATTCGGTAGGAAAAAAAGAAGCAAGAGCATAAAAATATCAAGGGCAAAAGCTGCTTCGCATTCCTTGGACCAAAGCAAGCACAGCTGATGAAGAGAGAAACATGCAGCTCAAGAAGTGTGCGGCTGCTCTGGCAGAAACATTAAAATGTAATTAAAGGAAGCTCAGTTACAGTCCTTCATTTGACATGGGACACAGAGACAGCTCTAATTCTCAGGGAGAACGAAAAGATGGGAACTGAGAGATCCTAGAAGCAAGTGCCATAAGTTTTAACACTAAAAGCTCAGGCGTTGTTTCCTCCCAAACGGAGAACCCGTTGCAATGAAACAACAGAAACATTATTTTTAACACAAAAACACGGAAGATCTTTGAATGATTAGAGAAGCATACTTTTACACGAGCAACAACACTCTTTAATCCTTCCCATTTATAACACAGTACTGTGTATTATTTTATATCTTCTTTCCAACAGCTATTCTATAGTTACAGGAATGCTGCACCAGTTACAGTACTGTTACCTCTCCAGCCATATCTGACCCATGTCAGAGCATTACTGAGTTAGACGTGAGCAGATGACCTTTGTGGTTTGCAAATACTGAACAGAAGTAGCTTGTGTAGCTATCTCTGCTCCTGAGAAGGGATTCTGGCAAAAGCCGCAGCTTTGGCATGGAACCGGCAGCCTCCTAACGGGAGGTAGATGCAGCAGAATCCATTGAGATAAAGAATAATGGAAGCTTGCTAAAGTAAGGCTTGGCTACAAAGAAGCCAGATGTCCAATGTTTTCCACTTTCTTCCTCACATTATTGCAGATTTGGAGCAATGTAACTTAAGCACCCAGCAGAGGGTCTGGCTGTTTGTATTTGAAGTGAACTTTGCTGGACTGCGTGCTTATGCTCTGTGTAACATTGTAACTCACACCAGATAATCTCAATTTTCATTCTTGTCTACTAAAGTCAGAAACACCTATTTTCTTCATCTAGTTCTTCACGGCATAATTATTTACTAGTCTAAACAACCTAAAGGGTCCCTTTGCCCCCTTTGTCTCAGAACTGGGCTGAACTGTGACAGGCAGGCATCTCTCTTTTGAAAACCAAGCAAGACTTCTATCTCTGCTCACAGCAGTTACACAATTCTGGAGAATTCTATTTTACAGCAAAGTGGTGGTTCACCACACATCATGGATAGTCACAGCGTTGTGAATCTAAATGGAAGCCCACCAAATTCTGACTCATCTCACTCTCAGCAAAACCCAAAGGCCATTTTCCTTCTTTATCACACAACTATTGAGACTTATGATCCAGATTTTGTACGCTTTTAAACCCAGAAACTACTGCAGAAGTAGCTGTTGAAAGAGCGCTGTTAGGTTTGGGGTAAGAGCAGAAGGGAGGGAAAACTCTCCACTGCAAAAACACCTTTAAAAATATTTCAGCAAATGGAGACAAGGTACAGTTTTGGAGGAATTCTGAATGGAATTCTGAACGGGACTGGTTCTGAATGGAAATCTGAACAGGACTGGTTCTGAATGGAATTCTGAACAGGACTGGTTCTGAATGGAATTCTGAACAGGACTGGGGCAGACCCCAAGCTTTGCCAAAGCACTCTGCAGGATTTGGGTTTTGCAGCATTGCAGGAGCAATGGGGAAAAAAAGCTAAACCAGAAAAGCGCACCTTCTATGGAATCCCTCCATATAGGTGTGGACTAAACTTTGCCCATATTCCAATATCTGCTGGAACTGCAGAGTATTAATAGAACTAGCACAATTATTTGGAATAATGGCCTTGAAAACGAAACCTGGCAGAAAACAACGCTGTTCTGAAATCCAAAATACGTCAGTTCTTAAACCTTAAATGCAATACCAGCATTAGGAAAACACGCTGTAGCAACTCTACATTACTTTCAGGTAAGATGTGAATTGACATTACAGTGGTCATCTCAGTACTAACTTTTTTACGACCTAGATTTACTAAGCCGTTGTCTCCAGCACTCAGCATAGCATCAAATGCTCCACTTCAACTCACGTGCCCTAATGTATGTACTTCCAGTTTAAAAGACATCCCCTTTTGACACGGGTTCAGATTCTTATCACCGTTGTTCAGCATAAAAAAAACCAGCAGCATTTAGGTAACATCCAAAGGCTTTCTGAAGAAAACCACATTGCATCGTATGTAATATCACACAATTGGTATGTCTCAAACTCTCCCACTAATCCTCACGCCTTCCACGGAACGATTGGATAAGTCGTTTTTAAGCTTTTTTCACTCTTCAGAAAAGCCCAGCCTTTCAGTGTCAGAACTTCCAGGATTAAACATTCTTTCCAGTTGTTGGCTCAGGGCCTGAAGAGCCTGCACTTTCAAACTTTTCCCATTCTAACCAGTTCAAAGATCAGGAAAATGAAGCCATCTTCTTTGCAGCCGTAATCCACGACCCATGCTGTTAGGTACTTAAGAACATCCCAGAAGCAAACTACCTTGTTTCAGCCCGCAGCGGGACCCTGCAGGGCGTGGGGTCACGTGACTGCCGCCCTCCCCGGTCAGCTGACTCAGCGCTAAGCTGGTCTGGTGGCAGTAGGGCTGGAACCAAGCCTAACGTGGTGCATTCCAGAGCTGGGAGGGAAGCCGCTTTGCCATACAGCAGCAAACCTAATAAGATTAATGAGTCAGAATGGCCATTGGGATGCGGTTTGGTGGGATTCTATCCCAAACAATTCCCACCAACTGTTCAGGTGGATGTATGGTTTTGAAACAATTTGTGCTGATGTTGTTTATTCCAAAACGGACAGCATGTCTCTCATTGCCAAAGAAGACAAGAGCATCCACTGAACCTTATGAGACGTAACCAAAGTTATTAATCCGAAATCAAAGTAAATAAAAAACATACATCAGTAACGTAGCCCTGGTGAGAAGCACTGCTTCAACACAGCTTGTGTCAGCTGAAGGACCTGAGGACGAAGCCTGTAACCCACGTTGGCTGCACTCCAGCGAAAGCAAAAGAAGAAACACCAACCACAGCAGGTGCTTTCCTCCCACGAAGCACAGCTTCTAAAACTTACTTTAAGAAGTGCTGCTGTTCTGAGCACACTGGGTCTTTCCCCAGATCTGTAAATTACAGCTTTAGGGAAAAATTACAAACAAATTTGCAGATCAATTGCAAGCATACCTTCTCCCAAATGTTTTGATGGTTCTCTCACTCACCCATTGTATTCTCCCCATTTTTTTCCTGAGTTCACCCAAAGTCCTTCTAATCCAACTTAAAATCTGCATTTGGCATAGGCAATAGCTGAATTGGATCAGTAAGTTCACAAGAAATGGAAAAGAGAGTTAGGACTTGCAGTTTAAACTATCAACATTTCGTTAAGGCCTATATAAGAAGTTGATTATTCTGCAGTTTAGGACATTGAAACCTAGAGAAAATAACTTTCAAAGTCTGTTACAGAGAGCTGAGTATGAAATCAGCCAGCAACCATCGCTCAGTTCATCACTCTGCAGAGATAGTTCTGACCATCTGCATGTTCTTTAGTTTCTCTGCATCTCAATTTCATCCATATTGCAGGAATAACAGAACTCATCTACCTCCTAGGGCACACCTAAGGACAAGTTCCTTTATGCAGCCTTTCTTCCTGATCCTAGTGGGATCCTTCCCAGTGGCTGGAAATTCATCTCTTGGGAAGTGGATGTGTGATCATAAGCACACTTTCAGTATGATTCAAAGAGAGCGAACAAGTTAGCATTACTCCTGAAAATGAAGCACTGTTGACTTAAAAATTAAGACAAGTCCACATAATCACTTCCTTCTTTACTCTTCAGACGTTGTAAGTGGTGTCTTCATAAGCATGTTTTCATTTGTAGAGCTTTACTGCAGTAAATATTCAATTTTTAAGAATAGATTAAATCCTTCAAAGATGGCTTATTTCTACCTGCTCTCTCAAGCAGTAGGACTGTATCCATTACTTTAAAACGTGACAGAGGAGAAGCCAACAGCACAAACAGAACTACTGCAATCACTTCTGAAACTCAGTTCTCATATCAAAGAATTATTTGTACTTCTCCACAATTTTGTAGTAAAATCTGAAACAGTCTCTCCTAGTGCAAGGTACCACATTAAGATTTTTTCTCTACATTTGAGAGGATATTAGCTCGCAAAATTTATCCCTTTCTGTTAAAATACATAAAATTCTGAAATAACTGACTTTCACAGCGTGAGCTGAATCAGCAGTTCATAGGTAGCAAAGAAGGAAGGTTCGATGCCCCTCTCCCCGCTGTGTGTTAATACCATTTTCATATTGCATATACTCAGCAGCATAACACAAAGTTGACTTACGAAGGCTGGTAGGTAGCTCCAAGGCAGATGAGTGAGCTCAGTCGGCTTTGGAAAGGATCTGACAAGCACCAAAGTGTGCTGGACTCAATCAGTGGAAGCAGAGGAGTAGAAGGCAACACTGGCCTATGGACGGCTCAGGAAATGGCGAGATTTCCAGTATCTTTGGCTAAAGTTAAATGCATCTAATGCAAGAAATTCTACACGTGGTAGGAGCATAGCACAAGTACTGCCAGTCGCAAAGTGCTTGCAGAACTCAGGTTCTCAACCTGACAATTATTTAGCCTCTACTTTTAATTGCCCTGTAGGGAAATGAGACTAGAAAAATGAAGGAGCAGAATAACTATCAGTCACAGAAAGAGATGGAAGAAGAGAGGGTTCCACACTGCAGGTACATTCATACCTACTCTGAAACTTAATACAACCTGTATTAGTACTCTTTATTTAAAAATAAGCAAAGAAATACTGTGTTTCATTGAAGCAGCAAAAGGAAACGTACTGCTCTGAATAGGGTGAAGGAAACAGTTGTGAACACTGTTCCAGGCTTGCACAAATGATAGGCCGCCGTACAGAACAACGTTTAACAGCTACATTTGCATCTTGCCACTCATGCTGGGCAATAACCTAAGTTGGAAATTAAGTGCTTACTATTCCATCTCCCCACTTGGCAGCAAATACAAACATTTGCAAGACCCACTGTTGTCACACGGCCACTTCTACAGGCTCATTCCCAGCAACACAACACGGACTGCAGAGTCACAGAATAACCATACCAGCAGCTTTTCATGAACACAGAAAACACTTTAATTTCTTTGCGCAAAACAGCGAAGGAGACGTTACACTCTGGCGGGTTTCCACCCGGTCTCACACACACAGAGGTCAGGCCGCACCGCGATCCGGGCCCCGCCGACACCCGAGGCGACGAAGCACGGCCGGGCGGAACGAGCAGGACCCCCGCCCGCTCTCCCTCCCTCAATTCCGGCCCCGCAAAGCCCGGCCCGCACCGCCGCCCGCCGCACTCACCTACGTCCCGCGGCCGGGCCTGCCCCGGCACCGCAGCCCGCCACGCGCCAACAAGGCGGGCTCCCATTGGGCAGCGCGCTGCCTGCCACTGGCGGGCGGGGAGGCCCGGCTGTTCCCGGCGGTTCCCGCCTCCTGTCAGGCGCTGGCGAGCCGAGATGATGGCGGCGGGCGTCGGGGCGGCGCGGGGTGGAGGGGCCGCCACCACGAGCACCAGCTTCCGGCGCTCGGGCGGCAGCCGCCTGGCCGCCGTGCCTGGCACTCGGCCCGCCCTCCGCCACGGGCAGCTGCTGCTCTCCTGCGGGGTCCCCTCCCTGGACTGTGTGCTAGGTTGGTGGAGCGGGACCCGGCGCCGCCGGCCCTGTGGGCTCCCCCGGCCGGGAGGGCCTTGCCCGCAGCTCCCGGGCCGGGTGATGAGGGGAGCGGGGCGAGGGGAGCGCGGGGCCGGCCCGTCCTGTCAGGCTGTCGGCGTGGGGTGGGAGCTTTGGTTCGGAACTGAGGTGCTGATGCGCCGCGAGCGCGCTGTGCCGCGGGCTGGGGCACAGGCCAGCAGAGCTTCATTTAAATGGGAGCCGATTTCAGATTGGGTGCGGGGAAAAACTTCTCAGAAAGAGCGATCACACATGGGAACAGGCTGCCCGGGGGGGTGCGTGACTGTCTGTCCCTGCAGGGCTTCCAGAGCCGTGGGGATGTGGCACCTGGGGACACAGTGGGCACGGTGGGGATGGCTGGGGCTGGGGCTGTGGCTGAGGGAGGCCTGGCGGCAGCTTAGCTTTTTTATACCTGAACGAATGCATGGAAATTGCAATGTGTTTCCTTTCTTAGGACCATCTGTATGAGTAGTGATGGATACAATCATCGTTCTGTAAAAAAAGACACTGCAACATCTTAAGGACAAGCATGCTTGTGTTTACTTCTATATGTTTATTTGTTTACATTCTGCAGAGAACACCTGCATTTCCTTCAAGTAGTGGTATCCTTGTGGAGTAAGCTCATCCTCTTTAAGAGAGATCTATTTCATTCAGTGTGTGTGAAACCCTTCAGTCACATAACCATGCTGGCACAGGCTGCCCAGAGAAGCTGTGCAAGCCCCATACCTGGAGGTGTTCAAGGCCTGGCTGGATGGGGCCCTGGGCAGCTTGAGCGAGCGCTTGATCCAGCAACTGGCAGCCCTCCCTGCATCAGGGGCAATGGAAATAAATGATCTTTGAGGTCTCCAACCCAAGCCATTCTATGATTCTAAGATTTGCACTGAGTATTTCAGTTGTTCCTATTTCATGTTACAAATTGCTGTTGCGTAGCAGTGGACAGCTCCTTTCAATAACAGGCCCCAGAGTCTCAGGGCACTTTCTAACACAATGAGTGCTTTCTTATGGACACTGGGGAGACTTTTCCCAGCAAACCCAGCATCCCTTCTAAAATACCTCTTCATTCTTTTGTAAATATTCAGTAATTTCCCGACCTAACAGGTTTTAAATTTGAACATCAAGAACATTCTTCAATCCTAGGAATGGAAATTTTTAAAAATACTTTTAAAATGGCTTTAGCACGTGGCATCTTTGAAGACTGGAAAACTCTGTATTCCCTAACCTCCTCTCCCTTGAGTCACTGATTTCTGGGTAGGCCACGAGGACTCTGAGGTCGTGTGCCCATCACAATGGCCCTTCTCCAGGCTCTCCTTTAAGTTTCTGCATTTCTTTCATATCCTTTTATGTCCAGAAGCTGCAAGCTAGATGCAGTACTACTGAAACTTAAACATCACCTGTCTGGTATTCAATGCTCTGTGTCGAGGTGCTTTAAAAAAGGTCACAGATACTTTCTGAAAACAATGGGGACACTTCTCAAGTTGCAACATCTGTTGTGTTTCTGTCCTTGAGGCCTTAAATCCCATTGCTGTAAGTAGCAGTGCGACAGTTACTACAATTGCTTCCTTGTCTGCATGTAGTGCTGACTGAGGTACTGGCAAAGAAAAGTTAAAATAACAAATAGAAAGAATTACAAGTTCACAGCAGTTTCCTTAGGGTACTTGAAGACTGTAACTGTTCTGAGCATTTCCTGTATGTTCCTGCTACTTTTTCCCTTGGTGTTTTTTTGCCTGATTTACTCTTATTGCTCATTAAAATACAAATATGTAGCCATAGTAACTGCAATAGTTTTACATTCCTTCTGATAAAATAAACTTCTTTAAACTCTTTGCTGTCTCATACAGACTGTCTTCTGCCCTGAGTTTGCCTTTAGCATGCAGGGTGTATGCACTTGTGTTATTGCTCTGGCTTGTAGAAGACACCACAAGTGATGAGCTGCAAAGACAGCTTGCTAGAACTTTGCGTTGGCGTATTGTCTGACAAATGTTCTCCCTTGTACAAACTATTTAAAAACAGCAGGGACACTACTTCTGTGATGGCTACAAGGGAGCTTTAGATAACCAGGATTTTAAGTCATTGTTGCCATGAGGTAATCACTTCGCTTATGGCTATTTTGATCATCTGTGTTGAGCTGTGGTTTGGTAAGATCTCATGATTTTGAGCTGTTTCTTTCCACGTGCGTTATAGATTGTGCTTGATTTAAACAGCCGTTGTTAGCACTGCATGTGTTCTGTCTCCCTGAAGAACTGAATGCAGTGCATGTTTAAAGCATGCTTCCTATCAACCATCTGCATGATTACTGAGTTGGGAATTTTTTCCTTTCCTGTTGCAGTAGAACTTTTGGGTTTGTAAAAATCAGTGAATTAGAGCATGGGAATTTCGTTCTGCTTTTGAAATAAATGGTACTTAGGTGTTTGTTTGTTTTAGTTGTCTAAGAAATGTTTCTTTACTTGATAAGTTTACCGGAAATATTGAGGAATTTGTACATAGGTGCTAGGAAAAATTCCTCACTATGAAGGCGATGAGGCACAGGTTGTCCAGAGAGGCTGTGGGTGCCCCATCCCTGGAGGCACTCAAGACCAGGCTGGGCGAGCCCTGGGCAGCCTGAGCTGGTGGGGGGCACCCCGCCCACAGCAGGGGATTGGAACAGGATGGGCTTTGAGGTGCCTTGCAACCCAAGCCGTGCCATGACTCTATGATCTTATCTTGGTTTAAATTATTTGTGATGCAGCGAGATCCAACTACGAAATTAAAAGTTCACTAAATGTTTGCACTGTGATGTGCCATTGAAACTATTGTGGCATCATGACATGGGAACAAAGTGATTCTGTTGCTTTGGGTTCAGGCATTACAATGGAATGGTATTAGCACTGTTTGTGGCTTTTGTACAAGCATTGTGATTATGGTACTCATGCTGTGACCATATCTGTCCCACTAATGCAAGCAAAAAGTATCTCTTTACTTGTTTGATTTTATGGTCTTGTGTCTCACAGTTTATGGTCTTTCAGTGGCTGTTGCCTATTAATTTGATGTAGTTTATTTTATTTTATTTTATTTTTTTAAACAGAAAATACAAGATTACCAGCCACAATGGCTTATGTGAGATGCTGATCTACTTTGTAACTTTGTAAATGTGCTTTGTTTTGGCTGTTTACTCAGCATGATTTATAAGCCATATCCTTTTCCTCTACCTATACAAAACAATGCTTGGGGCTGAGTATTTTATGACTTCTTGGTATGATTTCTTCATGTCGTGTCCAGAATCTTGACTTTTTATAGTAGGCAGCAGCTATTGTTATGCTATTAATGCATAATACCTAGCTTGCTCTAATACAGTTTATTACTACTCAAAGAGTACAATGAAAAGACCTAATCTCTAACCTGGCCGTGAACATCATGGAGATTTCCCTTCAGTTGTTTAGTTCTGTTATCACCATCTAACTTTCTGCAGCTGTACAGCTCTTCCTCATTTATCTTTATTGATTATGGTAGCTTGCATCCTGTCAGATACTGTTCAAGTAAGAGTCCTTTAAAAACTTGCTAATATTCTTTCATCCAACCTGCTGAAATTCTTGTGTAACTTAATTTTGGAGTTAGTAGGTATAGAATGAAAATGGCAAAGGATGTATATGGTTTGGAAACCCTGATGTGATATTCTGTATAACTGTACTGCATTCTAAGTCATCTGATGGCTCTATGGAATCCATAGAAGCGTGGTCACTTAGTGGCATTAAGGAGTGAGAAATTAGTCCCCGTAAATCAATGATGAATGCAGAATCCACTGTCTCTCAATCAAAACGAAGGCTGCTGTAGTTACTCCTTTGGCAACTGTTTGGCCTATGGGAGAGAAATTTGCTTTACTCTTTCTCCCTGATATAGGTCAACTTCAGAGGTGCTCCATGAGCACTTGCATTGAATTAGGTACTGGAATGGGGTGCCCAGAGAGGTGATGGAGTCACCGACCCTGGAGGTGTTCAAGGAACGTTTGGACGTTGTGTTGAGGGACATGGTTTAGTGAGAACCATTGGTGATGGGTGGATGGTTGGACTGGATGATCCTGTGGATCTTTTCCAACCTTGGTGATTCTGTGATGCTGTGATTCTGTAATTGCCTTGTTCACCAGAGTCCATCTTCAGAGTCCAGAATTGACCTCTTGTATCGCAAGCGTCGGGTGGTGTGCTGATGTGATTCAGTTTGCTCCCAGCTTGCTTTCAGAGCAGGAAGTAATTAAGAAGACATACTGCAGTGTCCTTCAAACAAAGCACTGTGATTGACTGGTTATGTATGACCATCCCAATGCTTCTTTGGTAAAATACTTGTCTTCGAGTTATTTCACCAGATTCTCTCTTGGAATTCAGAATGTAAAACTGTTTACTCTTCGGATAAAGCAAAATATGAATTCATCTTTCCCATTCTCTATTAAAATTCCCTTCTGGGACAACCATTTAAACCACTCTTACTTAATTGTACCTGTGTTCTCTTTGAGGAGCAAATCAATCAGTCAGAGCAAGAGTTCATAGATTATCTTTTTCTCCTGTTGAGATTGATGGGATAAGAAACCTTGTATCAAAACATACTGGATGTATTCATTTCTGTTTGTTATTCATTCAGTCATCTGTGATTGGAACAAGAGCATTTATTGCAATTATCTAAGCAACGAGAAAAAAAAATAGTAGTTTCCATCGTAAATTGGTCACAATTTATTTTGAAACAAACATTTCAATCAGCTGCATTCATGGAGCGGTTGCTGTGTCCGAGGCATTCTAAAAGAGACGTTAATTGTGTTCTGCTCAGGTTTGTGTTACAGTGTTAGTGATGCGTCAGCCCAGCTCTTACTGGACAGAACCCTCCCTGCCTTATTGCAATGTCTGTTGGCAGTAGTGTGATAAAAACTAGTGGAGCCAGGATTTTGCCTGGGTGACTTCAGTGGGAAGTTGGGAGCACCTCAGTAGGCCGCTGTGCATATGTGGTTCTTGGTGCAAAGCTGTATTGCCTGGTAGTCATTAATACGGGTTTCATTCAGAGGGTATTTTGTTACTTGAGTCATCCGAGGAAAAATCCACTGGCTGAGAGCATAAATCATTATTGTGGTACTTGAGTATAGTTGTGCAGAGCTCTGCAGGATCTTTTTACGACGATGATGATAATACAGTATATTGTGAAAGTAATTGTAATGTGTAATATATAATTACATGTAATGTATAATTATTTCATAATAGAGAATTGTAGGAAGTATTGCAAAGGTAATTAAAATGTTGTTCACTTTTATATTTTTAAATTCCCCGTTATCACCTTTCTTTGACTTATAAACTAAGAAAACTTAATTGTTCTCTAACATAGTATTAAAATGTAGTCTTACTTTATTCTTCATTTTGTTTTCTTTCCAGGTGGAGGCTTAGCCGTTGGAACCCTTCTTCTTATTGGTTAGTATAGAATATATGGATACATAAAGCCATATCCTGATCCATTTTGCTCATTTCCATATATTAAGTAACCTGTCTTTTTAATGTTTATTAAGCTGAGAATTTAAGAATAGGTGTTTTGTCTTGGGTAGCCTTCACAGTGGACTCTTCTCTATTTTGAGAACGACTGGAGGTGGCTCAAAACCCTGCTTTCATCAGGTCTGAGCTCTCTTGGGGGATGCTGCAGAACTCTGTTTGAAGGCAGCATGGTTAGAAAATTTCTGAACTTCTTAGGTCATGTTTGAAAAGATCCAAGGTTTTCTAAATGGTTCAGACTTCTTATCTTCACAAAGGGTTCTTCTTTTTAAATTGGCTTGCTAAGGAAGATGGGAAATATAGAATCTTTTAATCATTTGGTTGCCAGAATTGGCTAAGAGAAAGCTGGTGGGAGTCTGCTTTCTGTCAGAAAGTGAATAAGACAAACTGAGATGATTAAATAGGTTTCAAGAAATTTCCCTTTGCAGACTACATCAAAACTGCTGCATGTCTCCATTGTAGCTGAGATGCCCAGGTTTCCTTTCTGTTTAGGTCAAGGTGTATCAAAGGATAAAAGCACAGTTGTAAGCATATATATCCTGTCATCATACCCTCAGGGTACATTTGGGAACGTAGAGCCAAGAAACACTTCCCGGTTCCTCAACTAAAGCGTAACAGCCACAACTATGTGAAGTTAGTGACCTGATGTCATATATTCTGAAACTCCATTTTTTTGCAACATTGGACTTCTGCTCTACAACTTGATGGCAAACAGAAGATTTGGTTAAAGGTCAAGGGGGAAAAATAATGGTTGACTGGGACTTGCTTCTAGAAGCACATAACCTACTGTAAGGTTAACAGGTTGTAATGTTAACAGGTTGTAAGGTTAACCGGTATACAGAGAAGTTAGGCTAATAAGAATAGTTAAATAGAGAGAAAAGGTGCTCACTGGTGTTGTAGGCTCACAAGACTCCAGAAGGAGCAATCTCCAGGAAGAGATTCTTCCTTAGTGGAAGTCAGCCCTTAAATGAGGTCTAGGAGAGGTGGAGCCTGGCTCCACCCCTTCCGGGCACACAGGTGAATTGCCTTCACCTGTGCTCCCATGGCTGGCTCAGTGCTTGCCTCAGGTGGTCAATCAGAGGTTCAGGCCGTGATTCAACAGTTCCCATACACCTACATAGAAATGATGCTCTTCATCATACGTGAAGCTTTATATTTAGTCTGCTTTTCCTGAGAAGTTAGCTATGTAAGTCTTATGTGACCCTCCACTAGAAGCTGAACAGCATTTTCATTTTCCCAGTGAGCAAGGTAATTTCTCTAATTACGGCTTGTTACATTAAGTCTAATTCTTAGTTCTACATTTTATCTATCGTTGGAGGCTGTTTAAAGACAGGTTGCTATTGTAGTGTTTCTTAGAAAATCTCAATCTTTAAATAAAAGCCTATAAGCTTCTGTATATTGTGGTACAGATCTAAGTAATCTCAACAGTTGCCTGCCAGAAAAAATCACTGACATTACCTAATTTCCTGTCGGCCACCATCTGTTTAGTGGCAGCCATTTAAATTTTTTGAGAACGTTGGTACAGCAGTTCACTGTTGCCAAAAGAAGTTGTTCAAATTCCTCTCCCTATTCTTGGCCTTGACATCTTGTTGTTCCCTGGGCTAGCACTAGTGCTTTTCAGTTCTTGCTGAGCTGATTCAGCTATCTAAGGTGGAAGAAAACTAACCCAGCAGCAGAAAAGCAGAGACTTTTCTCTTGGCTTAGTGACCTGAGTTGGCAAACTAATGTATGAGATTAGTACCTGAGCCAGCACAAAGGGGAAGAGAAGGACTGCAAAGTCAGAACTGGAATCATAGAATGGTTTGGGTTGGAAGGGACCTTGAGGACCATTTAGTTTCAACCCCCTGCTACAGGGAGGGACACCGCCCACTAGACCAGGTTGCTCAAAGCCCCATCCAGCCTGGCAGAAGAGAGAGTGTTTGGCCTTTCTTGGCACAGAGAATACCAATTGAGTTTATTTTTCTCATGAAATGTTATCCACATTTCTCTGAACTCAGGAGCAGTGATTGAAGTTTTATGTCTTACAGCTGTCAGTGAACATTTTACTTTTCTTACACGGTTTGAGAAGAGCTGCAGTCTTGCTATCAATAAAAGAAGGAGGAAGAAGCTGGAACCTGTCTTATTTTTCTGAAATCACAAATTAGGAAACTTTTTGTTTTGTTTTCCCATTATAATATTTACTGTCCCTGCCACTAGAAGAACTGGGTGGTATCAAATGGACCTATTAGCTATAAAATCAAACAAAAGACTGTGATGGTTCTTCACACAGTATGCAATTAAGCGGAGAAATACCTCACCATGGTGTGTTGTGAACATAAAAAAAATCATGGTCTCAGTGGGAAGTTAGGCAACTGCATAGAAGAGAAAGCTTAGTAAGTGCATGGATACCAAGTTCAGCTTAGGAAGTCCTTGAACCACAGTGGGAGGTTGAGTAAGTGCCTGGTTGAAGCATCACATTTGCTTGTTCAGTTATTACCTCTTCTTATATATCTGCCTTTGGCTACTCTTGAGCGTGGGGTTAGGTATCCATTTGATCTCATCTAAATGGCTCCAAATGAAATGAATGCAAAGAGAATGAGGTTTTTTGTTCCAATGGAAAAGATGATGAGACATGGTGATTTGAAAACGATAGGATTCTTACCTGGATTTTTTTCCCTCTGAGTGCATTGCTGTGTATTTGTGACCTGCTAGTAAACTTAAAGAAACACAAAGGAGGATTTCTCTTTAAGCTTTGAAAACTATCTTTTTTTTCCCAAATAAAACTTTCCATGTATTATTTTGAAACATATAATTATATACCGAAAGCCTTGAAGGGAGAACTATATTTATTCATGACTCATTAGTCTAAAAACTTTTAGACTAATTTTTAAAGATGGTGCAGGTAGAATTGTAACTGCATTGTTAGAATATCCTGTCAATATACAAAAAAAATCTGTCATCAGATTAGTCTAGGCAAGCTTAATATTATACAGGATTGAAGCTGTCAGTGATGAACCTCCTAGGAAGATCCTTCTGCGCTGTACTCTGAGTGTTATTAAAAGGTTAAATTCTTCTCCTTCCCTTCAACATTCTCTAAGGCGAGAATAAATTGCATTACTTTTAGCTTAGCTTCCTTTGCAAATTAAATGCTCATCTTCATTATTTGACACATTATCTTGGTTAATTTAACCAAATAATAGTAGATTCGGGATATTAAAATATTTATTTTATCTGTTGTATTCTGGAGACGTAGTAATGGCACAGGTTACTTGATAAGACTAAAATATTGTTTGAAATAAGTGCTCAATTTTCTTAAATTTAAATCATAATAACGAGCATCATGATTTCCAGTTGGACTTAATTCTATAGTGTGTTCTTTTGACAGTCTTTTATTTATAAGAAAATTAGAGAGTACGTGGTTATCTTACTCCAGATTGTGGGGGAACCAGAAACTTCCTGTTTATTTGTTTTATATAGTGAGGTTATTTTTTTAACTAATACTTTAATTTCAAGAGGTGTTACTGTACCAGTGTTTATAAAAAGTGGTAAAATTGCCATCTCAACTCCTGAGTGAAGTGAAATTTGAACACTATCAAGTTGTTTCATATGACTGTGCAACCACTTGTTTGCTGTCTTGCCTTTAAGTGCTCCAGAAGATTTGCTTTCCAGAAGTCTCCCCTTTCATACCAAAACAAATAGTACAGCTGCTCATTAAGCACGCTGCTTTCCTCCCACTGCCTGGGGTACTTCGACCTGTTGGATGTTACCACCCTTAGGAGGACTTTTCAGAGCAAAGCTATTTTCTTTTAATAAATATAAGCCTTGTTTGTATAACAAACAGACTGTATAGTGAGGGACTGCGGGCTCAGATAGACCTGCCCTGGGTGTTCTGTAAGACCCCCTTCCTACATACCTTTAAGATGCTGTAGCCTTGACAAGGTCATTGATGGCTAAATGTTTTAAAGATTATCAGTGGGAGGGTTTTTGTTGGTAGCTGAGGTCAATTATAAAAAGTTAACACTGTTTAGTTAAAAGCACGTCTGTACCTGTTCAGTCTAGGCCTTGAAGCTGTTTTAGCTGCTTTAATTAGCTACTCTTATTTTTGTTAGGCGTGCTCTTCAGCCCCACTGGTAAGAGCTCTCCTCACTTGTCAGTATAACTGAGCTTATCATCTTATTAAAATTGAGAAAGATAATCTCCATGGAGGTACAAAACAGTGATTTGCTAAATATGATTATACAAAATACAAGTTATCAGAATTTACCTTTCTGAAGTGTGGCCAAATGCCAAATATCATGACTTGGACGTTTGACAACTCACGTTTGGCATGTGCTAATTAAATGCGAGTGACACAGAGTACATCCCCTCAAGCTTCGTAAACGTGGACATTAGTAAAGTATCTTTTAAATGGAATTTCGGATGATTAAAATGATCACATCTTATAACCTGCAGCAACTTGGAGAGATGTTTCATCACTTCAGAAAGACTCACCTTAGGTCACAGTACCTTAGCATACATCTATCAGGGGGAAAGATGATCAATACTGATAGGCTATGACAGGCTTCTGGCAGCTCCAGGGCAACCTGTCTGGCTTTGTGCAGCAGATGAAAAAAAGCTATCTGTACATTACGGTGCTGCAGTCTTATTTTTTTCCTTTTATAGCTCTCATCGTCTTAAGTAATTAAGGTACAAATGATCTCTGGAGTTTTTCTAAGACCTTCATGCCATTCAATATGCAGACATTTAGTAGTTGTTATAAATAGGATTTATACGTCTGTGTTGTCTTACAGTCAATTTTGTTCCTGGCTCTTTGTTCCTCTCCAAGTTTTGGTGCTTCTCCTCTATCCCACCCTTGGAACAGGAATACTTTGGTGCAGGGGGATTGCTTAGGGCTGGAGACTTTTTTTTTTAGTAATGCCTCATATGTAGACATAAATTTCCATCATTATGTGAGATTTTAGTTGCACTTCCTCTCTCACACCTTTCTCTCTTTGTTTTCTGTGCTCTCGCTAAACTCCATGCCTTAAAATTTTGTATCTAATTCCACAACCCACTGAGTAGTACAAGGCAGTCTGTGCACAAAGGTGTTGAGAATGTCTCTGAAGTGTTCAGTAACCTGCACAGTGTAGGGGTGAGAAGATCCATAAATAGGAATTGGTGTTTCTCCTTTATTTTCAACGTGGTTCTATGCTGGAATTCACTGTGCTGGTACTGACAGTACTGCTTTTTCTTGACGTCTGTTTTGGCTATGAAAGCAAGTTGCTGTGGAAAAAGGCCACTACATAATGGTCACAATAAACTATTTTATTTGTGTTCTTATCTGTACGATCAGAAGAGGTTTTGTCCTGTAGACAATATGCATAACTTGTAGGTAAATAATCTCTTTTCCTTGTATAGTTTTACGCTTCACTAGTTACTCACCTGCTACTTAGCTGCAGAATACTCTTTGTTCAAAAAGAATCAGAGAAGGCAATGGACTGTTGTGTGACTTGTGGTGACTGGGCCCAGAAAAGAGTCTGCAGCTGCACGAGTCTCATTTGTCTATGCGCCTTATTAGCTAGAAAGTGAACTTCACAACGAAGGCTGCTGGTGGGACAGCTCTTTAGTATGGAGGCTAAGAATAAAGATTTGGGCTTTTCTTAATTTTCTTGGCTGACTGAAACACACTTAAATGTTGGTTCCTACATGTATAGGATAGAGGTAGTCCTTTTATACATCAGTGTAGTTTTGGAAGAATAAATGTAACTGCTGAGAATGTATCCTAGCCATCAAACAGTAAGTCCAAAACACTTGTAAATATTTCACCAAAATTATCAGCAAGATAATCAGTGAGCTTCTGAAATACCTGTGCTAACTGATTTGTTTGTTTATTTATAAAAAGAAAGCTGTACCCCTATGGTTTTGAATAGTAACATAACTATTGAAGCCAGGGCACAATGGATGCTATCAGAAAAGCCCCATATGGGTGCACTTTAGATCTTTTGAATACCACAAAAGTTTAGTGACCTAGAAATGAATCAATAAAAAGCCATCCTCTATGTGACAAATTGAAGAACTGAGGGATTCTTACAGATGCATTGACTTTAACAATTCAAGATACACTGTTTGTAAAGGCTTTCTGAGACACATTTAATCCTTTGAGTACTGTAGCAGACCATAAGGTGTTTTATATTTAGATCACTCCTCAGTAGTTTATTTTCCTGCTTTTCCTCTTAAGTTTACCGTTATGAAAATCACTGTAAGAAGACCAAAGGAAAAGCTAATGCTAAAGTGATGTTCTCTCACACCAAATGGAAATGTTTTTAATTTGATAAATTGAAAATTCCTCATTGATTTGCAAAACGTGATTTGGAAGGGTGTGTCAGTGTAAGACCCTCTTTAGACCTGCTATATTGCAAATAAATCTATCACTCAACAGAATAAATTATAAGTCACTGAAAGGGTTTATATCCTGTTCCCTGTCACTTCTTTCTTATAGTTGAACTTTTCAGCATTTCATATAAAATTTGAAGAAAAAATTATTCTTAACTGCTCCAGCCTTATTCCCTGTTAGTTGAGTTGCATCATCAGCAATGACAATGTGATTTCCTAGATTTACCCAAGTTTATGGACTTTCTGTCTTATGTTTGGCATATGTTTTTACTGTCTAAGGAATAATTAATATTGAAAACAGTGATCCAGAAAGACTCTTTGTATAGCTGCACGCTCACATCAAAACCATAACATGCTTGAACTAAATGTGATATTGGCTTACTCTCCATTAAATATGAGTTAAATCTTGTTTGTATTCAATACTGCTCAGTGTTTCTGTGCTCCAAATGATGAGGTTGAACTTTAAGCTGTAAACCAAATAACAAATCAAGATTTTTGATCCATCGAAGATGTGGTAAATGTTACAGCTGAGGATTCTTCCAGAATGCCTGGTTCATGTATCTTTTCACCTTTTGTTCCAAGGGAGGGAGGTCTACCAGTGTTGCCTCCACTGACATCTGCTGCAGTGATGTGATTATATGGGGGGCTTGGTGACTTCTTCCAGGTAGCTCAGACTTTTTTCCTTTTTAAATTAAATAGATATCATACTGCCACTTAGTTTGAGAGCCAAAGCCCCCTGTAAATCTGAGAGCTTCATAGATGGAAAGATTAGCACATGGAAGACGATATAGAATCATAGAATCACAAGGTTGGAAAGGACCTACAAGATCATCCAGTCCAACCGTCCTCCCATTACCATTGCTACCACAAGCACTAAACCATATCTCGTAGCTCCTCATCCAGGAGCCTCTTGAACACTGCCAGGGACAGCGACTCCACCACCTCCCTGGCAGCCATTCCAGTGCCTGACCACTCTCTGAGAGAAGAAGTTTTTCCTTATGTCTAACCTAAACCTCCTCTGGTACAACTTGCGGCCATTTCCTCGGGTCCTGTTTGTTGCCTGGGAGAAGAGGCCAAACCCCTCCTCATCACAACCTCCCTTCAGGGAGTTGTAGAGTGCAATGAGGTCTCCCCTGAGCCTCCTCTTCTCCAGACTAAACAATACAGTAGTATACTTTTCACAGAACTGATATGTCTGTATTTTTCACTACTTTATTTTTAGCAAGATAAATATGCTACTTTTATGTAAATGTGTTAGTGGAAGTAGATGAGAAGGCGAATCTGGCCTGTGAGCAGGTTACCAGTCTCAAAGATGGATTAATACAATTTAAGTTCTCAAAACCCTCAGCCTACAATAAGCTGGATCCATCTATTGCTTGCAGTAGTAGCAATAGCATTGTAATTGTTCTGTTCCCTTTGGTCCATATAGATATTTAGTTTTTTTGTAGCTTCTTTTTTTAGTTACTGTGTTATGATGCATTTTTCTCCATCTGGAGATCTTGGTTTAGAGTTGCATTTCATTCATTTCTTTTTCAATCAAATTTCTTTTTTTTTTTTGTGAATTTTATGAAAGGGAAGTTTTATTACAAATATTTCTCCTTAACAACAGCATTGGTAATCATGAAGCTAAAGGGATTATTCTGAAGAAGGAAGAAGAAAGAAATGAAAGAAAGAAATTTGCCAGATTACTGGCGTATACCTTTTATCAATTAAGAAATAGAAGGAAGCATCTCACTTACTAAATTTAAGAGTGAAATGAGAAAGCAGGAAATAAATTGTGTATTGCCTGGTGTGCCATAGAGGATGAGAAACGTCTCTGGGAGAATTATTCCTTCCCCAGTGAGCCTGAAAACTTCAGTTATAAATTTCTTTCTCTTGTTAATGTAACTATAGAAGGTGTCAGTGCTTGTGCATGGTGACAGGAATGCAGCAGTGAAACACTATTTTTCAGTGATTTGCTTCTTAAGTTTTCCTATTGCTTTTATGTGTTGCTTCTGTGTTCTTTCTCTTTTTCAAATATATGTCTTTCTTCCTTTCCCCCCATCCCACTTCATTTGTTGTTTTTAGGTTTGCTTTTTTTTGACTGCTAAATTTCAGATCATACCGTTCTGCTACATATTAAATGACATTTACTTGTTTATTTTTAACAAGTTGAATCTGAGTGACAGCTTTCTCATTTTCAGCCTTTGCTTTTGATTCCAATTGTTTTTCTTTTAATATTTTCATATGTGATTTGTAATAGGGAGGAAATGGTTTCCATGTCACGCAAGGAATGGAATAAGAGTACTGTTGGTTCTGCATAAAGAAAATCTATCTAATTGGCATGATTTTAATTTTACTGGGCAATTAATCAGGTTATTATACAGTCAGGAATATTTTATGCTAGCTGTTAATATTACCAGTGTTTATATTTCCTAAGAATAGAGAAAATCAAGAGACAGTTCAAATTTCAGAAGTTATTTACTCATTCATTTCTCCCATAGTTTTGAGTTATGATAAAATTTTAATTGTAGAAAGCTCATTAAGACATTCTAGTACTGATAATTTCTGATGGTTAACTTGCATCAAAGAGGTGCTGAAGGAAATGTTTGCCTTCCTGAAGTCAGTGGGATTTTGTATGTTGATTTCATTAGGGTAGTATTCACAACACGTGTTCACAGTTATTGTCTCACCTCTTAAACAATAAGCTCATATGTCTTTTGAATGTGTCCACAGCAGAGCCATGAACAGCTTTTCAAAATGACAGTGCCTGTGAATAGATAGTTGAAAATCTCCTTTTGAAGACTCACATTATACAGATTTGCTGGGTTTTGTCTATTTTTTCAATATTTCATTTTGTGAAATAAGAAGTAAGCTTTAGCTTTAGCACATATAAAAAAATTAAGAGATATTCTAAGCAAGTTTATTAACACTTTAAGCATTAAGAATGTAAATGCTACCGGAGTTTTCAGAGATGAACCAAAGCCCTTCCAACCGAACCATGATTTCAGACAGCTTGGTTGAAACAACGGGAGAACTTGTTATGAAAATGGTGCTGTTGCTGTATGTCATCCATATCGTAGAATCAGCCATGTGATGAAGAACTATTTCTCTTGGAAGATTAGGAATACAGTATTATCAAGTGTTACTTTTAAAACTTTCTGTTCATACTGCACTTATTACCTCAAATCTACATTACATAGGCTTTTTATAACGTCATGAAAATACAGGCGGGTGTTTTTATTTGGCTGCTTGTTTGTTTTGGTTGTTTGGTTGGAATTTTTTCTTTACAAACATTCTTGTTTCCACAGAGGAAGATAAATATGGTGTTTACTCCAGCCTGCTGTTCAAATATTTTCTCGCAGAGGGAGTTGTCTGTGGACATGACTTGTTTGTTGCTTCTGCTCAGGACCATCCTGCCAACATCTTAAAGGTAAAGACTCACAGCTTTTAACTAGTAAAGTTCTAATTTCTTGATGAATTTAAATAAATCGTAGAGTTTATATAGTAACAAATGAATTAATGTTGGTGATCCACAAGAATATGTTGGGAAGTGCAGAAGTATTTACACTAGCCAGATTTGGGAATTAAATTTAACTTGCTAGCCTGCCTCTGCAAAAAAAATGGAATAAGATCCTCCTGAGGATCAGTCTAGAAGCCTACTGATCCTTCATTTTGATTTTGGAAGAAACCCAGACAGACGAGCTGAATAGCTTGAATAAACCCAACTGTTCACAGCTTGCACCAATCTAACCACACAAAGTAGTGGAGCAACTTCTAATGTACTGGGGAGGGAGAGAAGCAACATACAATTTGCACAGATATTTTTTGCATTTAACATCTTAAAGTAAAATCTCCTTTATTCAGACTTTTCATTCCGACTGGCTTTTTTATACCAGGAAATCTGGTCGTCTTTGAATCAGGTTGTATAGAAAAGTTCCTTTCAGAATTCAATGAGCTTCTAATCAAACACTGATACTTTCCATTATAGGGAAACAGTCCTCATCGACACTATAAAAAATACAGAAGCATGGGGGTAATCTTAGAAAATTTCATTAAATATTTTATATCTTTCTAATGCTTCTTTTTTTCTGATATCACAAGTAATATATAATTTGC
The DNA here is from genome assembly GCA_016647715.1 of Pavo muticus. Taxonomy (NCBI): domain Eukaryota; kingdom Metazoa; phylum Chordata; class Aves; order Galliformes; family Phasianidae; genus Pavo; species Pavo muticus. The sequence continues at coordinate 2,518,403 of JACDJE010000096.1, read as the reverse complement.
TGATTACTTCTGCATCAAGTGTAGCCTGGCATTTTCTTTAAGAGTATTCAGAGACTATTTCTGGTCAAGATGATTACTTTTCATTTTCACTACCTGGTGATCATAGATTGTGCCTCATCTGTTCAATATTATCTCCAGTATTCATGAAAAATGTGTATTCCTAATGAAACGACATGCTTGTAGTTAGAAAAATCTTAACTTTGTTTTTCAACCACCTTCAGCCTAAAAAAGTTTGATTTAGAGATTAAATTTCTATCATGTATTCTTTTATTTTATAGTATAATCTAAACAAAAAGGTTAGAATTTTATTGTGAATTATGAATTGCTTAATAAATATCATCTTTTTACAAATGTTTGTGCTTAAATAAGTGTTAATCAAATCACTGACTGATCATACAATGGTCATTGCATTTGTTTTTTTCCTATTAAAATTAAATGATCAAATTTAATATTTTTAGTGCATTGTATTAAAATGTCTTAAAATGAACCACCTAATGTGGATTTCATTCTTCTTTATTCACCTTTGAATAAATAGTTTATAGCTTGTCATGATTTTCATAATTCCTGTTCATTCTGCTGTTGCTTGCTAGCAGGCACTGTCATATACTTCCATCTTTGTACCAGTTTGGAATTCTGGTCAGTCAGTCTGATGTGGTTTGTTGAGCTCCACTGTCTGATTTTGGAATGCTTTCCTTCTTACTTTTAGGGTAGCCGCTAGGTAATGGGAACTACATTCCTCTGTGCTGGTGTTACTATAAATAATTCTGAAAAGGTGGACAACGTTACTGCAGGAGAGTTGAAGAAAACAATTTTGTCTTGTTTTCTTCCTCCATTTGTGTTTTTACATACCCAGAAGTTTTCTTGTCTATGCCTTTCTACTTTTACCTCAACTATTCAACACTTCATTGACTTAACAGACAACGTGCAATAGAGTTGATTTCTCTGATTTGTGTTGCTGTCTTGAAATTGCTTCATTGAAGTAACCCTGTAATATGCTAGGCATCAAACTAGAAAATTATGTGCTTTCACAGTTGGCAAGCTTAGGTACTTCTTGAAAAGCGAGTATGTATTACCTTAAAGGCATCACATGGCAAAGTTGGTCTGAGACTGGCATTGGCCACAGTTAGGTGTCCAAATCATAGAAGCAGACTGCTTGACTTGACCTTTAAAAGAGAGGACCTTCAGGTGCTTCAAGTCCTCTCCTGGCAGAAAAATGAAGTCAGGCTTTTGAGACAATGTATCTGACTGTTGAGAATAAGATTGCATTTTATTTAATGAGGTTAGTAATTAATTTATTTTCAGTGTCTGAATGGACTATACACTGGAAAGGCAACACTGTTTTTGATATATGTCAACCTATTTGTGCTTGTTTCTTATTTTATAAAATTGAAGTATGGATTCAGTATATTCTACATTATTCTAGCTATTTTACATAAAGACAGTTCTTTATGTGTCTTATGTCTTTATTGTGTGGTCACTCTATTTATAGTTCTCTGCTGAGATGCCATAATTGCCCTATTCTAATTTTATGATGTGATTGGAAGTTTCTTGAACCTATAACCAAGACAAATATTGCTGGTAGTAGGAAGGGGAAAAGACATTCTTATAGACCATAATTATCTTGAAATTGTGTATAACTAAAAGACAAGCAGAGGATAAAAAGCCCTGATCAGCTGCCTAAGATATATTATATTACCACCCACCAATTTATCCATCATCCTTTGAAAACATATTCATGCCTTTTGTAGTCAAAGCTCCTTCAGGAAATTGGCATTAAGACGTAAGGCTGAAAAATTATACACCTCTGGTAAAACCTACAGAACTATATACATGCTGTTTTTAGAAAGTATTTTAAACATCTAAGAGCATTTCTGTTCAATTTGTATTCTTCAACAAAGAATAACTTTTTACTACAAGAGCATAAGTAGTGGGAATCAAATAGACTATAATATAAGAAATAGTGTGGTATACTTCTTTGATCGATCATAAAACAAAACCGATTGCATTGGTAAATGCAAAATTAATTCAGTAATAATGTTTCCTTCAGCCTTCTTATATCTTGGTGTTCCATTTTCAGTGCCAAATCTGATTAAGTTTAGACTGCAAATTATGAAAAACTACGTACTCAAGCTGAAAAACAGAGACTAGATGCTTTTTTCCTTGAGTGTTTCCTTAGTTTCACTGTTTAGTGCTTATAACTTTCATTGTTATAATTCAAAACTCTAAAATTAATGCCAACTGTTTTGAAGTTCTATATAGTGTATATGCTTGAGAATGGAATGCAAAATTTAATATATGGTATGTTTATTACACAGGAAATCTTATGTTTTTGAAAGAAAAAGCAAACAAGGGGATTGTGTATTCTTTTGAACATCCCTGTAGACAAAATTAGAGCAGGCTTGCAACTGCTCTTAGGACACCAAACTGGCTTCTGGAAGTTATAAAACTACAGCTGCTTGGTTCTTTGTGCTCATTCTCTGTATTAGTGCCAAGATATGATGGTCCCAGGCAAGTTTGAAAAAGACCATAAAGAAATCTGTCATCTGTAGTGGCTGCATTTATACTTTTCTCCATTTTACGACTTCAGATTTCAGTCTAAAATTCTACAATGGCCCAAACAGCCTTTATGAGGATTTCTTTGCCATTTTTCCTGAATAATTATGTTATCTAGGCCTTGGACATGATGCTGAGTATCACAGGTTTTCATGAGGAAAAATCATCTTTCCTAGTTACTAACTCATATTTGTTATAATGAGCAGTGCTGTTTGTTAAGTTGCTATTGCCTTGAAACCTGTGCAGAGTTTGTCTTGAGAAGAAGACTTGCTGGTCATTATATGTGTTGTGAAACAGAAATGAGCATGCCATGAAGCCACATTATTTATCCTATAGGACCCTGACCAGTGTTGTCTATATGGCCATTCCTGTGGGAACCTTGAAGCCTGAGCTCCAGAACTGCTTTCTACAGCTGAATTTGTTCTGTGGAAAATCTGAAAAACACTCTGTACACTTGCTGTGTTTCTACTGTATCAGCAGTAAATTCTTTACAGCTTGAATTTCTGTTTTCAGGATGGAATTCTATTACAAGGTACTTCTGTACTCTCCAGTTTGTCTTTTTGGAGGCTGACATACAAGAATTGAGGCTAAAGAACACTTCCTCCAAGAATAATAGTCCAAAAAAAACTTACTTTGGAACAGCCCAGGAGAGTATTACTTATATGGAGGATGCTTTTCCTATCTTGGCTAGGCAGGATAGCCTTCTTAAAATGAAATGCATTCCCCAGAATTCTACGTCCAGTCAAGTCCTACATCTCCCCTTGAGCTTTATCACCAACTCAGTCTTCACCTTATATGTCTGGTGTCATTGTACTTTTAATCATAGAATCATAGAATTGCTCAGGTTGGAAAAGACCTTAAAGATCATCAAGTCCAACGACAACCACAGAATCATAGGATTACCAAGGCTGGAAAAGATCCACAAGATCACCCAGTCCAACCATTCACCCATCACCAATAGTTCTCACTAAACCATGTCCCTCAACACAACGTCCAAACGTTCCTTGAACACCTCCAGGGTCGGTGACTCCACCACCTCCCTGGGCAACCCATTTCAGTGCCTGAAGTACAATAAGGGAACCACAGAGAAAAGAGAAAGATGCAACACCACTTGATAAGGAAGCAGCGAGGTGCATGTAGAGGAGTATAATGGTTTATTTAAAAAAGGAAGGAAGGTCAAAAGGAAGGAAGGAAGGAAGGAAAGTCAAAAGGAAGGAAGGAAGGAAGGAAGGTCAAAAGACTTGGCAGAAAGTTTTACTTAAAAAAAAAAACAACCCATCCCAAACAAATGTTTTCTAAAACAAAGAAAGAAAAAGTGAAAGCATGCTTCAAATACAACAGTTTGCTTATGCGTGCTGTTTGAAAAAGCCTGCAAAAATTCAGTCTCCGGCAACCTGGTTAAACTGACTTGACCTGAAGAATAGGAAATTCACACTTATTCTTTTCCCACTGAAAGGATGAATGCAGAAAGAACTTAGAAGAATATATTCTTGTTATTTCCAGGTTTCTTTTAAAAAAGCAAGTATGCAAAAAAAGAAAAAAAAAAAAAGCTTAAACAAATATTTTAATTATATTAGTTGTACTCCAGTTTTCAGTGTTACCAAACTACTTTGAACTTGACACAATTTACATGGGTGTGAAAGGGTATGCTGGAAAATAAATCACTTCTGTTTGAAAAGAATGCAATCCTGTTACGGGGTACCCACACTGAGAGCTCTCAGAAGTGTAAAGCTTCGTCTTTGTCAAATGTTTGGACCAATTTAATAAAAAGGTTTTCCAGAACCAGGCTTAAATTTCAGGCTTCCTGTCTGCCAATCCTTGGCTGCTTGTTGGGGTATTTTCTTTCATGACCTTACTATGGAAATGATAAGCTTATTTTTAAACAGAGATCTTTCTTAGCCTATTCAATATATCGTAAGTGCAAACATAGTAGTTTTAAAACAAGCACATTTTCGGGTGTCAGTGTTGAGAAATAACTATTCTACAAATCTTTTTGGTAAGTCTGTAGAATCGATATCGATATTCTCAGTTGTGCGCTGTGAGCAATAGTTCACTACCTCTGAAGTTATGTATGAATAATGTTTGTTGTTGTTTGGTGTGAAATCTGTTCAGGCCAGGGCATTATACACTGCAGTAGGCTTTGCAGAAGTTTGGATAAGGGTACTTTCATTTTATTTAGTGTCTTCATATTAGTTTTCTTGATCCGTCATTCCCCTATTTGTTGCATTTTTATTTAAAAAAGGAATCATGAACTGAGTCAGAAAATGATGAAATAAATAAGAAAACATTATCTAATATTCTCATGCATTCCTGGTTTTCAGTGTTGTGAAATGGAGCCGTAGTGGGAGGAAGTGATAGCAAAGAGTAGTATGGCATGGCTAGAGGGTTAACTTCTATGTATGTGAAGCAAAGAATATATTCACTCGGCTTAAAACAAAACAAAACTCTTAGAGTACTTTCAGTTAACTGGTTTTTTTTATTCCATAAAACAGTGGAATTCCACCTCCCTTTTTCTCTTCACACAGTTCTCATTTGTCATGGCTGGTACTTTTGAATGTCAAAGAAAAATTTCCATGCGACTAACGACCTTACCTGGAGATGGAAACAAATTGTGGTACAAGGGCCTCTGAAAGAAAAAATTCTGTATCCAGTCATTTGTGTTCTTTAACAATAGACCTTGTCTTCACAAGTGTTTACAATCAAAATAGAATCCTCCTCCCTTTTGGGAGTAGGGCCCTTTAAGCTGACATTTATATAATACGTTATTGAAAAGAAAATATTTACCCTTCCTTACTTACCATCTGGTGTCCTTTAAATACTAAAAATTAACATAATGAAAAAGCCTCAAATTCATGTGAGTTTAAACTATTTAAATATCGTTGCAATTAGAGATCAACAGCAAATAGCAGTTTTTTCTTTCCCATGTTTCTTTAGCCAAACCTGTGACAATATTACATTGCGAGATAGCTGCATAAAACCATGTGAACAACATATTTATTGCTGCATAAATAGATAACGTTTAAAATTCTTAAGCACTATTAATTATACAGTTATCAAAACCCATAAGGATCAAAGGATTTTATATAAGAGGGATTTCACATACAGCTAGGATTATGTTGCTAAATAATAGCACAGTAGTACTTCTTTAGCAATGTAAAATAGCTTAGAGAGGAGTATGATGCCTATAGTTGGTGTAATGCATTGGTAATTAAGAGGGTGTGAGGTTAAGCTTCATTAACTGCTGTGGGATTGTATCTTGGATTTTATTATCCCCTAGAGAACATAAGAAGTGAGAGAGGTCAAACTGTTAGAATCTGATTTTTCTTAGTGCATCTGCCAACACAAGGCAAGCAAAGTAATGTGGCAGCGAACACAGAAGGACCTGGATTGCTAGCAGATGCAGGTTGTACATCATTTCATTACGCAGATAAAAGATTTATTAACAAAATAAATTACTTCATGTTTGCAATAAAACCGTCATCAGCTTGCTTTGTGGGGAAAAATACTGTCATTGCATTGTCATTTGGTATGAGCACTTCAGATAAACAGTTTGTTGCCTTCTCTTAAAAGGAAAGCATTAATTTTGGAAGAAAAACTTCCAAAACTTCCTTCTCTCTCTTTTTTTTTTTGCTTTTCTGTTCTACTGCATCTCACTCTACACACAGATGGATGCCCCAACCACACCACGCTTAATAGCTTTAGCACTTGTCTCCCTTCCGTATTTTCATGCTGCATAGCAAATGTATTTTATCTGACCCCAAGAAACATTGTATATATATTTTTAATATATTTTAACTAATGCACTGCTACATGCTTTGTGTTTTTTTTGTTTTTATATATACCTTATGAAAGACTTGTCTTTTTTAGCCTGGGAGAATGTAACAGTTCTCAGGAGTTGACACACTCATGCCACAGAATCGTCAGTCCCAAAGCTTTTCAAGGCTATATGATGTGGGAGCTGAGATATTTTTAAGCAGAAATAGGTTCAACAGAGATAACATAGGCTGACAAATTAGCTCTCATTTTCTTTGTCTTTTGTTTTTGTAATGAGCGCTTTTAGTTCCAGATTTTAGAAGTAACTTTTAAATGCTTTAATCTTTTATTCCAAAATTCTGATTTTCATTTTAAGAATATAGGTTGATTTAGTCCTAAATAGGCACACTGTTCTGAATCGTTTTTGGATTCAGAAAGTATCAGAATGGGGTTATCCTTCTGATAACCTCAGCACAGTTTTAAGTGCTTTTTATTTATGGTAGAGAAGTCTAGCTCTCAAACAAATGATTATTTAATAAGACTGCTGGAAACTAATATTTGTGTTTGTAATTTGTAAGTGATCCAGGAGAAAGACAGATGTGCTAAAGCCCTGCTTTACAATCTTCCATACTCAGATATTTTGAGGAAAAGCCCAGGCTTAGTTGTCTTCTAAGGTCACTCATTGAAACCATGTCCTCCACTGCTCTCCATGCATGTCCAGCTGTACTGCCTTCAGTTCTATTTCTGTACAACTGAGACAGAAGTATTTGGGGGCTGGTTTGGCTGCTGATCTGCTCCACCCTTTCCATAACTCTTTATATTTTTCCTTCTTTTGAAAAAAATAAAAATAAAAATCCTGAGAAATGATGAATGCTTTTTGCTTCTTGGACCATAAGGAAACTTTTCATATCACTGAAGAGTTGAGCGGTACATGCCCAGCCACACAGCCTTTATCTTTGAGAACATACCTAATTTTCTCTTGCTTATGCACTCTGTCACTTACATATGGTCAGTTCTGCAAAGAGTTACTTCCTTGAAACAAAGAATAGCATTTAATTTGAATGGTGCCTGAATAAGGGAAGGCCTTTTATTCCATTTCTAGTTATAATAAAGATGAGAAGAGGACAAAGTGTTTGGATCATTTTAATGTCAGTGCTTTCAATATTGTCCATAGAGTAGGTTTAGTTGTGTTCTTTGTTAACTGTCCTCAGCCCCAGGTCTACTAACTGATTTTAAACTTTCTCCCTCTCCAAATGTGGCTCTACAGGAATCTACTTGAAATTTATTTATTTTTAATTACGTACTGGGAAACATGAATCCGTACATCCCAAGGAATAACTACATTAGCAGTCATTTATGCATTCTATTTAGTCTTCTACCAGGCTAATGAACGTACACGTGTTGGCTTCTCATCAGCATAGACATACATTCAAACAGTATTTTGCCTCTCTTTTGTACAGGTTAGCGTAAATAGTGGAAAAAAGGTTTAATAGAAGCTGGGGTAATAGTGATGAAATTACCACGCAAATATGAAGGGAAACAATTTTTACTAGTTCTGCTTGTGGATCTTTACCTAAAACACACTCATATACTTAGATAATCAGTGGGATTGAAATATATCCTGTTCACACTTAAGTACAATTTTCTCAAAGTATTTAACCAAGTTAAAGCATGCAGTAGAGCTGAAGCGATTGGTCTTCAAAATACCAAAAGCAGACTGCTTTTTCCAGGTTGCAGCTAGAATATTTAAGAAGCTTACTAAGAGGCAAAGTTCATAACCACCTCATGCAAGAATGATTCAGGATATTCTTTAAAGCATTGGGTTAAAAAATTATATGGCTGTGAGACCAAGTAACCCCAGTGATGTTTTAAGTCCCAGTGTATTACATGAACTTGTTTCTTGCATTGAGATAAAAGAATATGTTACATCCAGGATACACTGTTCAACAAGGCATAGTAGTTATTGGGTGAAAGCATTTTGGAAAAGCAGCTGGGGAAATAAGTATTCCTTGGGTGTGAGAGTTCTTTGTGTGCTCTTGGTCCCTTCTGTAGAGCGGTTAGGGAGAAGACCGCACCAGATGGAGCTGAGCTGACCCCATGTGCTGACTGCCTCTGTGCTGAGTCCTGGGTTTCCCTAGGTTGCTTTATGTGAACCTGGTCATTTCTAAGCAATCATTTTTAGATGTTAGAAGTTCTTTTTTAATTTTTTTTAATGCCAAAATCTATTATTTCACATGTTAAAAGTAAACTACCCTGGCAAAAAAGGAAAAAAAAAAGGCTATTAAAAATGGTTGGATGCCTAGATAAATGTTCATCTGTGGCATCCAAAATATTTACCAGCTTCAGGTAAACATCTCCTAATCTGCTGTACTCTTAGCACAATTGAGGTGTACCAGAGTAGCTAATTGCTTGGCACTGTTGCTGTGTGGGGATGTGATTGCTTTGAACTGAGGTGCTCAGGTGTCAACAGTCTCAATGTGTAACATCTCCCATTCAGCACTGTGCCATGCAAGAAGGAATGGTTCTGTGTTTGAGTCCAAGGCAGGAACTTTTTTGGTGTCACATGCGGGCACTTGAGGAGCTTGCAGACTCCCATTAATTCTTGGGGAAACTCATCTCTTATTCTCTTGACCTCTGCTTTGTTCTAGCATAAAATACTCAGTGTGAAACCTATGGAAGTACTGTCTGTGATGATGTAAGAGCAGATGTATATAGCTGAGTGTCCCTGTCTCAAACTTCCCTTTGTCAAATATTATGTAACAGCAACGCATCTGATGATTCTGGAGGAGGAAATTATTCAATACCCTTAAGAAAAGATTGGGAATGTTTTTCTCTTTAAGTTGCAGTAAGGTGAGTGGTAAACCATGGTATTTCCTGGCTTTCAGCTTTGCAGATGGCACAGTAGCTGCCCAGACATAGTACAGCAGGGTGAGGTGGTGACTCATTGCATCAGCAGTGAGAGCTGAAACAATGGGAATTTCAGGGAGTGGGGTGAAGTGCTTAGACAGGATTTGATGATATCTTCCAAAATGTGTCTGACATTCTTTCCAGAGAAACAGAGGTTAGCCACTGCTATAAAAAGTTGCAAAGAGTATTGGGAGACAGCTGATGTTGGTGAATGGAAGGAAAAGATACCTGCAAATTTTGCTTAGGGCTATATGTGTACCATATAATGTAGCACAAAACTGTCCAAATAAATATAATGCAAACTTACAGCTCAGGGAATAGATTTGAAATAATCCTGAATTTTGCACTTCAGTTTTAGTTGGACATTTAACATTTTCCACTGGTACTCATTTTAACATTTAGCTCATTTAGTTCTTTCATAAACACAAGTCTGCTGATAGCAAGAGTTAAACATCCTTGGAAATACAGGCTAGTTAATCAACAAGTTGTTTTTTGTTTTGTTTTGTTTCACATATGGTTATGATTCATTCTTTAGAAAGAAATTCTTTCAGTTGAGAACGCAGATAATGTAAATTATTGCACTCTTTGTTTCCTTAATTAAAAATAAGGAAATTCATTTTTGAACAGGGAAATCTGAGCCTCCCCAATGCTTTCACAATTCATTTGCTAAAGCAAAGTAAATAAATTAAAATTATTCGCTGCTGAAATATGTAGATACAGTTCTTTCCTATAACTTTACTGAAGCAATTAGAAGTTTTCTTAGTTTTCATTACCTTTAATCTCAGAGGGTGTACTGGCCAACCACTGAGAGAGAGAGGCAAACAACTGTTCCAAAATTAGAAGCCTTTGTTCTCAATTTTGTCACTAATTGTAGGTATTATGATAATTTACATCGAAGAAACAAAATAATGCATGTTGTTTGTAAGGTTACTTATTGGACTACATCTCTCCTGTGTTATTTAATTCCAAATTAGCATAATGCAAAACCTGACATGGATTCAGTTAATCTTTCTTATTTAATGTCTTATTTCTCTGTGTTGATACCATGTTTGCCCATACAAAGCTCTGAAAGTTAGTTGGATATTTTTTATCAACTGTGCCTATGTTCTGTGTTTCGTGTGCAACCCATATTTCAATCAAGATTATTCTTCTAACAATTTCCCAATGTGTTTCTCTTATGTCCACATCTCAGCGCTCTCTCTCAAGACTTTACTTAAGCAAAACTGAGATTAAGCACAATTTTGACCTGTTCAAAGCAGATAAAGTGTTCCTTTGCCCTCTATCTTACACAGATGAGTGATAAAGATGGGTCAGAAAATTGCTGTATTTCACGCATCTCGTAAGTGTAGAAGCACACTGCATAAGTGCTGTGCTTGTCATCCACCTGCTTTTTCAGCAGTACAAAATAGCCTGCACTATCAGAAAGTTTGTAATAAGTTCTAATCCAAGTCTACGTCCACCTATGTGCAGTGCTTGTTTTTTCAAGCTAGAAATGTTTGTATTTGAAACTTAAGAATTAAATATCTGTTCCTTCCTTTTGCTCCTTTGTGTTCATCAGGTATTTGTCATTAGTAGATATGCTTGATGGACAGCAGAAGAGAGGATTCAAACCATTCTGTTACAGTCGTCTTCAGCCTGTGTCTATGGGCTATCATGATCTGTTGAATGCTTTTAAGTGTTTTAGAAAAGCTGGCAAGGAAATGTGAACTTATTATCAAAATTGGCTTAAATTCAAATTCGCGATACAAGGAGCTTACCTATTCTCCAGAATGGTTTAGGAGATCAGCTTTTAAAGAAAAATGGGCAAATTATGGGATTGTGGGATTATGGATGCTGCTCGAGATGTATTGTCTGTGTACAGTAGCACATACAATGTTATATTTCCATTCTGCATTCTCTGGCCTGGATTGAAAAGGACCACAATGATCATCCAGTTTCAACCCCCCTGCTATGTGCAGGGTCACCAACCACCAGACCAGGCTGACCAGAGCCACATCCAGCCTGGCCTCAGATGCCTCCAGGGATGGGGCATCCACAACCTCCTTGGGCAACCTGTTCCAGTGCATCACCACCCTCTGAGTGAAAAACTTCCTCCTAAGATCTAACCTAAACCTCCCCCATCTCAGTTTAAAACCATTAGTTTAAAACCAGTTAGTTGACATTCTTTCATTTTTTACCTGTAGGAACTTCCAGCCCCTTTGCTTGATGATAACTTCAAAACTGAACGAGTAGAAGCAACAGCTGCCAAGTCTGAAGATTGTCAGGACTCTATGCAAATAGCCTGGCGCTACCAAAATGCACCAAAAGTGGAGGTAAGTCCTTGGTATTTCATAACTGTTCCTCTTGCAGAGCAAGTGCTTTCCAACACAGGACAGTGCTACAGGATTACCTCCTGAAAGTAAATCATCCTACAACAATATATATCTTGATTACTAGAGGTACAGAGAGAAAAGGAATCTGAGAGTTTACAGGAAATGTAAAATTTAATATAGGCAGTAAAAATGTAGAAGACAAATGAATTACTTTGGGATTTTTCAGTGAGTATTGTTAAAAAGGGTTGGAATGATTTGGTCACTTACAAACCTCTCCTAGATGTAGCAGTACACAAATGGCTGATGAAGGTTTGATCGACAGTGCTTACTAGATCTCTTTAATGAAAGTATGGTGTTGAAGCAAGCTGTTGACTTGCTTAGCCATGTGCATAACAACTAAAGTAAGCACTTGAAATTATATCAACTTCACTGTCACTAGAAACTAATCGCTGTGCAGGGAGAATGCAAGAAACAAGCAGTGGTCAGTCATTCAGTCTTACAGCTGTTAGTGTTTTGTGAATGATGTATTTCCTGTGGCTGGTGACTTCCTTATTTAATTTAATGGCACAATCAACCTTTAATAAAATTACAGCATTTTTGACTATCCAGAACAGAAAACTTGTTTTGCCTATACGTTTTAGCCTACATGTTTCATAAATTCTAGTTTTAGTCATAACTGCCTAGTAAGTTCAGTCATATTCTTAAAAAACATAATTGGAATGTGACAAAATGATCTTATAAGGCTTGGCATGTTTGGTTTTCTGTGAAATTGCACAGACATGGCTATATAGTTGTGTCAGAAAAGACTTATATATGGTGACATGCCAAATCAAACAGCCTCCAGGGTAATCATATAATCTCATCAATTTTATTATTGTGGAGCTTGCTGTGCCACTTTGAACCATCCCCAAAATAAACCGTCTGATTTAAAATCTAACAGAACTCCTAGTACACTGATATGGAAAGAATTGCATGTGGTTAACAAACAGTGTTCTGATGTTCTAACAAAAAAGAAAAACAAATGATTTGGCTAGGTGTGCACTCACCCTTTGTTACTCAATGCAGTACTAGAGTATTTTCTAATACAATACCTAATGTATTTGTCCTCAATTATTAAAATTTGCTTATGCAAAATAGAATGAAGTGATCAATCGTTGGCAGGCTGTTTCCTTTGTTATTGCTGAAGCTTTTTTTAATTGGAATATAGTCATTCTGAATAGTTGACGGACAGTATTTTGATGCATAGATTTCATTAAAAAAAAATGAAGAAGTCTAGTTCTTAACCTTTCTGTGTTAAAAATACTTTGGAATATTCTAGTAGGCTGGTAGAAATACTCCATGGAGGAGAATTTTTGATGTTGCCCTTACAGCCCCCTGGATGGCTTACTGTACTCGGTGATATCATTTAATTAACAGCTTCAGTTGTAATTCATTCTTTAAATTTTGTTTCGGCAGGAAAAAAACCAATGAATAAAATTTGAAGGCATATTTTCCAAATGGAATGAACTAAGAAATTAGTACATTTTTAAAAGCTACTGTCAACAGTTTTCAAGCATGAAAGAGAAAATAGTTGTACTTTTAACTGGAACTGTGAACGCGTTAGCAGAAAACTTTTCCATCCAGGATCTGGCTTTACTTGTTGTAAGAATGCTGAGTAAAAGTTGTCTTGGTGGTATTCTCGATGCCTAATTTAGTTTTTATTTGGAAGTAATTAAGAGATAACTGTTAATAGTGTAGATATATAAACTTCCCTCTTGCTGGACCTCTTAGAACTAGCTAGGTGAGTGGCCTTTGTGATATTTATGCATGAGAATTACGTTAGACCTCTTCATAACCATCACAACTGCTTTTTACATATGTGCATATACCTTGGACATCGGAAACAGATAGGTGGCTTATCAGAAACCTGTCAGAGTAACAGGTCTGGTTTTGCTTGATGTGCCTTTGCCACTCTGTTAGCTTTCATCTGTTCCAGAGGTTAATTTAAACTTTTGAGTATACGGATAGCCTGTTTTGCAATGCAAGACTGTGTTTTTTCTTTTTCTTTTTTTTTTCTGAATGAACTGCTTATGTTCTTGGGGCAATATATAAACTGTCACAGCATGAAATCAATTTTCTGCCTTGATTCATCCTAAATCTGAGATTTCTAGCACATTAGTATTGCAATTAGAAACATTAACAGCAGACGGTAGCATAAAAGCACACTCTGCTCACTGACAATTTAGTGTATTTCTCCTTGTGCAAAACAGGAGTCCAGGAAAGAACAGGCCTGAGCCTACAATCCACTAATAAATTTATCACATCAAACTTAAGAGGAATGGAAAGTTTCTGCTTCACGCTCTCCATGGTCATTCTGCTAAGGCAGATTATTCATGCTTACTTGATTCAGGTAGGCTTTTTGCAAGCTTCCCCACTAAGCCTGGGAATGCAGTACATTGAGGCCTATTCATAGGCTTCTGGCATAGCCCGAGCTTTTATTGCATGGTGTTTTATTATAGCCAAATCCTAGTCTCCACCCAGTTTGTAGGCACTGTGCTTATTCTTTTGAATCAAGAGAGGTTATCACCTACCTTAATCCATGCAGCAGGGTGGATTAAGGACACCAATGTGCCTCAGGATTCTCAAAGAGGATCCTGGAAACTTCTTGTTTCTTCTTTTTTGCTGTCTTTACTAAACTCTATTGGGCCTCAGTAAGGATTTGCATCTGAAATGGGCAACCTGGAGCTTTTCTCAATGAAGACATCAGATCAAAGTTCAGTTAGTCAAGGCCTTTCTAAAACATTAAGGGGGCTTGGAAGTACACAATAAAAAGATGAGCTCTGGCAGAGATTGCAGTAAAAACACTCTGATCTGTAATCCGGATAAAGAATAGATTATAGGCCAAAGAACAGCCCCTGTTTAAATTGTTTTCAGGAACCTCATTTTAAATAAAGGTACTTTGACATAAAAAATTTTGAGAGTTCAGTTTGATGGATCTCTATGTTGTATTATATTTATTTCCTCCTTTAAAATTCAGTTGCTGGTAAATAAATGAACACTGGTTTAGAGAATCTGTTCTTTTAGTACAAATGATATAACTTCTGTAACTATGTATCAGCAATTTTGTTTCTTTTTTAATGCTAAATTAATAATCTGTGTTAAAATAATGAAAAGTTGGGGTTTAGTTTGGTTATTCTACTGTTTTGTAGGAAAGATACCACAATATTCTTATCAGTTATATTCTCTGATAACTGATCAGGCCTAATATCCAGTAATTAAATAATTTCAAAATATGTACTCTAAACCAAATTATACTAATTAATTGTAACAGTTTAGTATACATAGGTCACTCCGAAAGTAATGCCTCCTATTTATTTCCATGAAAACTACAATCAGGAGAAAGCACACAATGACACTGTTTGATAGATCAAATTCTGAGCTACAAAACATTCTTTTTCAACATGGTCACCAACATTAGCCATATCCACCAGTAATGAACAAGAGTCTGCATGCCACATTCACTACACCAGTGGGAGTGACCCACTGCTGCCACTTCTGAAACACACCACCCACCTCCTCACTGTGCTCACATCCACTCTTTCGTCTCCATAAACGTTCAGCAAGCATCAATGAATGTCAACAGGCGCAATTTTTTCCACGTGTTGGCATACAATGACACACTTCTGCTTCATCCACACTTCCATGGCAGAAGCCATTTTGTCAGAGGTCCCTCTACTGCCATACCACCATCTGCTTCTGATGTCATGGGTCAACATCATAAAATAGGAGGCATTACTTTCAGAGGAGCCCTTCTGTACGTGGGAAAATGAAGTACAAAATAAAATTGTGGAAATACATAGCATGCTTGCTTTCAGAAAGCTAGCTATAAATACATGACTATATCTGGCGTGACCATAGTCTTTTCTGTTAGAGTACTTATTTTATTAACAAGACCAACTTGAATGAAAATCAAATGCTTCATGTAATATTTGGAGCTGAAACTAAATAATTTGCTGCCCAACGTACAAAAAATATTGCAACCCCGTTGTAATAATTCAGCATACCTTTTGTCATTCCTCTTTATAGCAAGAATAGCAGATGTTGAAATTGGAGCAGAAGTTGTTATAAAGCACTTTCCTTACATACAAACACAAGCCTGCTCAGTTTTCAGATAGCTGATAAAATGTATACATTGGCCTGTTTAAAAAAAATCCTTTTTGTAGAATGTTGAAAGTTGTTACGTAACCTAAATGTTAAAAATTGTTGGAGCAGTTCTGGTCACTCCTCAATATTCCATTGTTTTAGATACAAACAAAAAAGCATTTCATTCTATGTAAGAATCAGAGCTGCTTCTTTTCTTTTTCTTTTTTTTAAGCTTCTCAGGCTTATTTTTCTATTAACTGGAGATAGTGATGTGATTTCAAAAGTGACAAAACTCTTGCTCAGCAGTGGTACTGTGGCATACCTTGATCTCTGCACTTCCATTCTCAGTTGCCAGTAAGATTAGAATCGTCTTCTGGTACATATTTTCCTTATTTTTAAAACCTGTAATCATTAAATGCAGAAGTAGGTAATGTGTCTGTAGGAGAGTGTCTATTTTGTGACTTTTCTTATGACAGATAATCACCTAATAGATTATTGTAATCACTGTTGCTGTTTCCACAGACCAGCCCAACAACGTCTATAAAGTTTGGACATTATTATGATGTTTCTAAAAAAATGCCTTCAGAACTGCTTCAGTCCATAAAATGGCACAGTTTTTTCCTTCCTGACGAATTGCCTTTAGAGCCTAAACTAAAAATGTGGTAAGTGGTAATCCCATGTACTTCTGTTGTGCATTCACATTCTGAGTGCACATTAGTTGTAAGGAATATTTTTTCATCTACACTTGCTGTGAAAATTCTTGTAGCCATATATTGCTCACAGGTATTTCAGCTGCAGTTCCCATGTCAGCACTACACGCCATGAATGTCAGCAAAGCTACTGTGGCACAGAGGCAGCTCAGTATAGTGACTCCTCAGTGGGAGGAAGCAAGTTGGCATAGGCAATTAAGGCAGACATTACTAGGACAGCCTAAGACTCAGCTGAATACTCAGTTCAACCCTACTGACAGTTGACTGTGGGGACTGAGGAAAACTATTACTGTCTGTCTATGAACTACTCCCTGAGCACCATGCCCCATCAGCTTTCATGAATGTGTGTCAGGTGGCTATCAGGAATATGAAGATAACCATTCACAGTTTTTAGGGCTAAGACGACAAGCCATCCTTGACCTACATAGCTTAGAATGCTATATCACATTAGTTTATTATGTGACTTTTACTGCTTACATCCTACAGTTCACCTAAGGAAAATACAACAAAAAACACCTGCGAGAAGAATTACTCTCACTAATTAAGTGTCTTACACAACACCCTTAATTCCAGAGAAAATCATAAACTCTTATCTGAACAAATAACTTACTATACTTTATGTCTATCAGTAATCAATTAAGGAAGACCAAAAGAAAATAAGTGACAGCAGCAAAGACTCATATTAGCCTGTGGCAAACACATCCATTGTATTTTTCTTAGAGACATTTCAAGTCAAGTCAAATGTAAGATATGGACTAGAAATTTCTTTGTTTAGCCCAATCACTTAATTAAAATATCCAGGTTCTCTAGATCACAGTCTGTAGGGCCCACTCCCAGAAGCAGTAGTACGGTAAGCTTCATTGCATGAGATTTCCATTGTAGTAGACCCTAA
The DNA here is from genome assembly GCA_016647715.1 of Pavo muticus. NCBI lineage: Eukaryota > Metazoa > Chordata > Aves > Galliformes > Phasianidae > Pavo > Pavo muticus. The sequence goes on along the minus strand of JACDJE010000096.1, from coordinate 2,501,154 downwards.
TATAAAAACTGAGATTTATAAAACAAGTGAAGTGTTTATAGAAGTATTTATAGAAGTGTGTCTTTAGAGTTGTGGAAAAGCAAAAGCCAAGACCCCAAATTTCTGCGTTATGCATTCAGATATCACTGATTTTAGTTTGATAACATGCATTCTTGCTGTGTTATGTAAAAAAAAAAAAAAGCAACTGATAAGTTTGCAGGAAAATAAATTAATTCATGTGTATAGTATAAAAGAATGGACTTCACCTTTTATGCATTTGATTTCATAAGCTATGCTTAACTCTGATATTTTTCTTATGTGCCATCCTAATGAAAGTTCATCATTCTTACCAATGACTAATTCATTTAATCATTGATTTTTAATCATTGTTTACAATCATTATTTAATCATTGATATTACTTATATTGGTCATATTGCATTATTATTAGACCACAATGTAGTGTTGCAAAGGACAGTGAAGAATAAAGAACATATTGGGAATAGTGAAATTTTTAGAGAGAAATCTGTGGGAACTGTGAAGATACGTTTATGTGTCTTTCATCATTCACATAGGATCATTTGCCTTCTAACTTTGATTATTGTCTTCCTTGACTACAAACTGAGTATTGAAAAAGCTGCACTAGGTCAAAGTTAAAATGAAGTGGCCCAGATCCCTCAGCCTTTCCTCATAGCAGAGATACTCAAGAGCCCTCATCATCTTTGTAACGCTCCTCTGGACTCTATGTTGTAGTTCCATGTCTCTCTTGTACTGAGGAGCCTCGCACTGGACTCAGCATTGCAGATGTGGCCTCATGAGTAGTGTGGGAGGATAACCTACCTCAACCTGCTGGCCGTGCTCTTCCTAATTGGCTTTCTGGGCCTCAAGGGCACGTTACTGGCTCGTGGCTCTAAAATAAAAGAGGAAATATTCTGCACCAGTTAAGTCTACTGTCATGTCAAAGGAGGAGCTCAAAGTAGTTTGACAGTTTTGTTGTTGTTATTTGTTGTTAAATACTTACCTTCTAAATAATCAGTCATTGAGTCACATTTGAATCTGAATGAAATATCAGCTTTATCCCAGAATTACATCAGGGAATAATCTAGTACTAATCTGGCCTGATAAGTATCCCAAGCAATGGGTATCTACATTGAAGTCATAATGTAAAATTTGAAAAGAAGTGGGAGGAAAAGTTGCACACATTAGATGATAGAATTAAAATGAAGTTTTGTGTCAGTGATCTGGAATTCGATCAAGACATGCCAAATATCAAACTAGTTGGAATAATTAATTGAACAAATAAAATAGGGTAGCAGGTCTCCAGAAAAAGATCTAGGGTTATGAAGTATAATCTGGAGAAATACCAAAAAGTATAATCTAGAAAACATGTAGGTGATAAGCTGAAATTTCATGTGGAAGATGTGCAAAGTACTCCTGTTCTACTCTGCCATGATAAGACTGTACTGTTTTTGTTAGCATCCTTCAAGAAAACTTCGGCTCAGAGGAAAACGTGAAGCTGAGTTTAGATGTAGAGTGGGGATACATGGCCTGTGATGGAAGAGTGGAAGTTCTTTAGGCAAATCTAAGAGTCTTAAAGCAAGCTATAAACTGACATGGCAAGGGCAGTAACTCTGGCATCTACAGTAAGTAGGACAAGCAATAATGAGCTACAGTAAATTGTAGCAGTGGTAGTATAGGCTGGACATAAGGAAAAATTTTTCTGATGATTAGCACTAGGAGAAGTTACCTTGCAGACACGGGCTGGGAGGGCTGTAGAATCTCCATCACTGAAAATTCCTAGGGATAAGTTAGGTAAATATCTGTCAGAGATAGTTTAGACATAGTTCATCTTGCCTTAGGGCAAGAAGATAGACTACCTGACCTCTTGAGATCCCCTTCATCCCTGTCTTCTGTGACTCTTTAATTCACATTAGTCAAAATGTATTAAATACAAAACTAAGTATGAATGTTACCAATTTTTTCTCCGCTTTCAAAACATTTAATGCTTTTCCAGAATTGCAACTGGTTTGCACTGTATTTTAATTTTTTTTATTATTATTATTATTTTTTTTTACAAATATTGAGATGAAAATCAGAGGAAAGCATTCTTTTCTCAAGGAGCAAAAACAAGCTCTCAATCCTATCAGGATGCAGTGCTTCTGGCTTCTAAAGCTAGCTTCAGTATATCACAGAAGGGTAAAAATATCTGTTCTCTTGATTAACTAGACAGTGCTTTAAAAGAAAGATTTAAGTGCTATTGTTAACCCTTCTAAATAGAAGTCAGTAATTTGTCCCGTTGAGAGCTAGATCAAGCTTCTTTTACTGCCTCTTACAGTGAACTAGGAACACAGACCTGGCTAGTTAGCACATCTGCACTCAGAGGATATAATTTCTTAGACAAAAGTTTCTCTGACCTTATATGGCCTTATCTTCATAGGCCATATAAGGTTCTTCATAGGCTTCAAATACCTGGCAGCATAACTCTTAATTGTATGTATGGCACTGCAAAATCTCTGTAATGTATTTGAATGAGAGTACCTCAAAGTAGTAATAATAATGAGAAAGGAACTTTAAAAAAAAAAAAAAGGTTGCAGGAATGACTTGAGATTTCAGCAGATCACTAAAAACATGATTTTTTAAATGCTCTCTGTTTATTCAAAGGAAATTGACAGAAAAAGTGTTATCTGAAAAGATAACGTTACACAAACCTTTCAAAGTAAGGAAAACCTTTTAAATCTCGTAGGAGTGCAGCCCAAACTCAATGCTGTGGATTTTTTTTCTTTAAATCTGAGAATGCATTGCTTTTGTCACTAATACAGTGATAGAGGAGGAAGCGGAAACTGATAGTTTTACCTAGTATATAATTTTCCATAAGTAGCTGGTATTGTTGTTGATGGATGACATCTTTTTATAGCATCAGAAACTGCAAACAAAAAAAAATTAAAAATTAGCAAATAAAAAAGGAAGAAAAAGATTTTTTCCATCCTCTCAAAATGCTTCCTCATTAGTTTAGTTAACATGATCCATTCTAAATGTCTGTACTGTAGCAGAGCACAACACGATTAATTTCAGGCTGAAGTAAATTGCTACAGCATTCTAACTTTTGCTATTGCAGGGGCACCTGAAATTATGCAGCCATTATGGAAAGTGTGCCTCATCCAACATATACTTCCTACACAGAGGTCATAAGCTCTATGTTCTGCAGTGACTTTGCTGAAAAGGACCAAATCATTTTGGTGCTTCTAATTCTCTAGCATCAATTAAGAAAACTTTAGACTGTTGTTTAGTGCATACACCCTCTGCAATTGCATCTACTGTCTGGTGCAGTCATTACAGTGCTGCTTTTGCATGGTCAGAGGTGTAAGGGCTTTATATGGGCCAAAATCTCTTCACCCTTCTCAGAAATCACATATCTATACCTATGGTGTTGGCTTTCTATCTGCACTGGAATTTGGCATCCTTACGGACTTGCAAAGAGAGGAGATTGTCTGGCTGACTGGTTAGTCAGATCTGAGCTCCTGACTGGCTTTTTACTTTGCAATTAAAGAAGACCATATTGGGAGATTTCGTACATCACTTAAAGTTTGGAGCAATTCTTTTTTCTTTCTTGTGTTTTTGTGCTCGTGCTTGCTCACTGAAGGAGGGAGATGAACAGTACTGTATTTGCTCTCCTTTTTGTAGTTCTGGTACGTAATGCAATGGCTAACTTAGATTACTGTGTCTCCTTTTGGAGAATTACTCCAGGTGGGTGGAAGTGCATTGCTCTGTGATAAACATTAACTGAAAACAGATTGAGAAGTCCTTTTTCATAAAGAAAGTAGTAATTGAGAATGGATGTTTGATGCCAGAAGAAAGCATCATCCTTCTCTTCCTTAGCCCAATAGTTCTTAGGGCAGAGCAGTTACGTACTGGCCTTAGTCATGGGGCCAGGTTAACGGGGCTGTGCACCTGATAGCAGCTGTTTACAGTTGCTGTTGCTAGGATATTCAGGTGTCCTTTCTGCTGCATTGCTAAAGCTGTTACTTAACAGGAAGGCAAAAGTACCATCTCTGATAAGTTGGTGCATCACTGAAGAGGCTTACTTCCTACCTTCTGCTTTACTTCTGTTCCCATTAAGTTGTAATAACCAAAAATGAAGTCTGATTATTCAGGGAACTAAAATAGTTAAGCTGTAGTTTTTCAGTAATACTCCTAAGTTTTACCTTAAGAATGTAATTGCTTTAGAAAAAAAAGAATTTATCTAGAGTCTAAATTTACAGATAAATTTAGATAAAACAGGTTTAACTGTCTTGCCTAATGGGGTCTCCATATACATAATAAGGCTATTTGTCATACCCTTGATAGCCTAACCTTTGTTAAATGCTTAGAAACTATCAACAGCAAAGTCAGAGGCTCTTTTGTAACCAGGATACCTTCTTGCCAGCTCCTGCTTTATCCATTACTAAATTGATAAACAACAAAAAAAAAAAAAAAGTAAAGAAAAAATTGTTTAAACTCATTATCAGAATTAAATGGTGTTTAGTAACAAAGCCAAAAAAAGGCTAGAAATTACAGAATAAAAAATACCTTGTTTCCTTCCTTATATATTATGGCAAACATTGCCAGAAGGGCAATGCAACCTGTTATTTATAAATAGTGTTTCCACAATATTTTTCATGTCCTTATTTACTTAGCATAGTTCAAATTCAAGGAAGCCATTAATATTTTAGCCAGAAGTAGAAGAGCCACTATTTTTACATTCAGGAAAGAAAAAAACCTATCTGCATCACATTATTTTCTTTAAATCTTTCTTTGCTGCAAATTTTCTGTGCCTAGATAAATTAAAGCTGTCTTTTATGGCTCTGTAGGTTGTTTTGTGTTTGTTTGTTAATTTTGGAATTCTCTGATTTTGGTAATACATCAAGCATTTTATTCCTCTGTTCATTTTTAAAAGCAAGAGTATTGTGATTGCAGAATACACTCTGATTTACACTGTGCACAACAAGCATTGTAATACTATCCAAAGAAAAACAAGTGTTAGGTGCATCCCTGGCTGTGGCTACAAGGTGCTTGGAAACTCCATCCTATTGTTGGTGAGCAGTAGCTTTCTGTCATTCCCAAGAGGATAAAGGAATATCTAAAAGGATACACAAATGCTTCTGGTTATTCTGAAGCTCTGCAGATTTGCTCCAGCTTTGGCAAAAGAAGGAAGAAATTATTGCACTATATAAACAAGGATTGTGTTGTTCTTATGTCAACACTTGGAGAGAGAGAAAACATTTTGTCTGATGTAGATGCTAAAGCCTTTTTCCTGGCCACCTATTCTGTAAACTTGAACATCTAAGACAGAGTAGGTATAACATTTGACACCTGTTCCTTTTGCAGCTAAGTGATAGGAAAGTAATCCATTTCCAAAGTGGCAATTTACTCATCTGTTCGAGATGTTCTATTTTGTATAGCAAGGCAGATGTTACACATTAAAAGTCATGTGGAGATGTGTATTGCCAACTGTTTGCAGCTGTGAGTTTCATACTTAGTATTAAAGTACTAAAACTAAAAGCAAATAAATTGAGATCAATTTCAAAGCTCTCTCTTTTTATTTATGTATGAAGTGTCATCTGAATGGTTTCTGATATTGAATATTTTAAAACTTGGAATTATTATGAATATAAAATTATTTTAATTTCATTGTAGACATTGATAAATCATCTTGGGGTTTGGGGTGACACTGTTCTCCTGAAAGCATTACAGAAGTCTATGGTAAAGCAATTCTAAATACTCAAAAATTCTTTCCTGTGCAAAACTATGAAACCAAGCTTTCTCGTGCTTACTTAGGTGTTCCTTAGTAAAATAAGTAAAATATACATGAATAATATTCAACAGATATTTTTTACTTTCACTAAAGTAATGGGAATAGTTTCACTATTGTTATCAGACCAAACATATAAAATGATGGCTGCAACTAAGACTATTTTGAGGTAAATTTTTTCAAAATAACCATATTTTCCAAGAAGATTAGAATCCACCAGTCTTGATGGTAATTAGTAAGATTGTACTGAAGCTAGAAAAGTTAGAGGGCTTAAACTCTCAGCTTCAGTGAGGAGCCTACATCAAGTCCAGGCACAAAAGCCAGTATGCTCTATGGGATTTAAGAACTAGTATCTCTCTTTTGAAAGTGAACAGCTGGCTTGATTTTGGGTTTTTTTTTAAGTGAAGATTAGGACTTTCTGTCCTTTGCCTTTGTCCTCTGCCTGTGGACTGGAGAGCGTGGCTGGAATGAGTATCAGGAAAAATGCATTGGAGGGGCAGGAACTGGAGGTTCCAAGACATTGAGGAGAAAGTTGGTTAAACTTTCATCTGGTTTTAGCTGCCTGAATTTAGGCAACAGTTTGCTTTTTTAATTTTTCATTCTTTTTTTCATTAGGTGGGGGGGTTGTTTGTTTCTTTGATTTTTAATCTTAGTAGTTATTTTCCAAATAACACAAATATAAATTATACCTCGCAATTCTGCTGCCTTGCAGATAAAGGAGTACTAACACCTGAGTGGATGGATACAGAATAGATATGAAATAGAACAAAGTATTTTATGCTTTGTTGTGGTATCAGAAAGATTACTAAAAATAAAAACAAATTATGCTAAATGAATGTTTTAAAGTAAGTGGAAATTTCATCTCTTTCATTTTTTGTTGGTTTTGATTCTTGTAGTGTTTGTATGCATGAAAGCTTTAAATAATAGAAAGTCAGCCCTGTTCTCCAGGGAATTGACTAGGCATACTTAGAATACAATTGGGTAGCTACTTGTCTGCTATAGAACATTAATACTATGCTGTAATGGTTGCAGCTTTAAGTTGCTATATTAAATCATTGAGCTTACACACGTAAGTGAGCCTGACATAATTAAGTTATCTTAATCTCTAAGAGATTTACCTTTCACAAAATATCTGAATGCTGAACTAGTTAACATGAACCAATCACAACTGCTTTTAATGGCTACTTTATTCAAAAAGGGTTGGATTTTCCTTCTATGAGACACTTCTACATTGAAAGCTGCATCTATCTATTTTTAATACAGCTATTAGAGAGTATGTGTTAATAAACCATTTCTTCTTTCCAACAGTAGTATGAACTGTGGTTATGCAAGGCTGCTTCAGTCCATTCAGAGTGTCATTTACCAGGAGGGATTTGATGGCTCTCATCCCCAGGTACTGAGCACGTTTGTACTCTGCTATTATCCTGAACTGAGATTTTTCTGAATTTTCAAGGGTGGCAAAAGAACGTCCTGGAAAAATTAACAAGGAAGAGACTGTTTCTAAACACTGTGGAAGTAAACAAGAAAAGTAACTGGAGATTGTGGTTCATAATTTAATGTGCATTTGGAGCTTTTACCTGTTTTTAGCAGATACGCAGAACATCTGAAAAAGAACCGTAGGCCAGGATTACTGAAGAGCACACTCTGTGCAATTAGCTAATAAATGGTTTGCCAAATAGAGTGAAATTAAATAAAACGTACTTTTCACCCACAGAGATCTTTTTTCAAACCATTGTATTAGCAATAATGTGCTCAAGCTTCTTGAGACTGAACATTTAAACTTGCAGATTCTTTCAGCGCTGTGGTAACTGGAGTGAATTTTTTAATGAGTTAAATGGTGTGTAATTTTACTTCAATTTAAGTATCAAAACATCTTACTAGACTTGTGAAGATCATTCCTCATAAATCATCAGAGACTTGCAAAGATCACTTTAGTTTTCGCAACTCATACTGTGTGGTTAATCAGAAATATTCCAAGTTCAACAGGATAGAATTGAAAACCTTATTTCCAGTTTGAACAACACCCTGTCCCCTGTTTTTAGACATACCAAATAATATGCCACTCCTTTTGAGTTGATGTAAATGAAATAAGTGATATTGAAGCTTTATTGATAATTATATTCCTTGTTGTATAATAGGAATATCACTGGAATACAAGTTGATCAGCACAGATGCTGGATAATGTCAATACAAGACTATGTGCCACTACAAGTTTAATATCTGAGAAATGCTTTTTGTGTGGAAAATAAAATCAGAGTGGATGTATTCCTGTCTAAGAGTATTTTTAGAAACATTATCCACATAGAATGCTTGCATTTAAATTTGGACCATTGGCTACAAATAGCTCAGTCCCAGCCTGTCCCCTCTTCTGCCACACCCTGTGGCTGACATCTCCGCTGCGACTAGAGAGCTCATGGACTGCAAAAAGCAGCAAGGAAACTCCTCCTGAAGGAATGGGGCTGGTGCTTCCTAGCTGTCTCACCAGCCAAGTCTGATGGGAAAGCAGCACCTTTGCACATTCCTGAACTTCTTTTTTTTTTTTTTTAAGTTTTAAACAAAATGAAGATCTGTGAGGGACAATATTGGAGTATTTTTCTTTCTACAGTCAAGGAAATATTAAATATTGTGGATAGCGGTATTCTGTACTTCTTGTTCATTGTTTCAGAAATGTCTTATTAGAGCCAATAAAGACCAAAGAGCAAATAAAAACCAGACAAATTTAAGTGTATGCAAATGTGTAAGTCTCTCAGGTGAAGCTTTAAAGTTTGAAAAAGAATTTTTTCTCAAACCAGTTTGCCTATCTAGATGGCTGTTATCGCTTGCATACTCGTTTCTGTGAGAAAGAAGACAATGCATATGAATTATTGAGTGCAACCTATTACTGTTTATTTTTTAAGTTTCCCCTTTTACACATGCACTATGTTTCTCTAAATAATCACATTTTGTGCATTTGTGTAGTATATAATGCACACCTCTCCAAGTATGTCCAGAGTGGGATGTTGGTTTGGCCCAGAACACATTTGGAACATTTTATGTTCCAAATCTACGCAAAATTCATCTGTTACTCCATAATCCCTTCTTTAACTGAGTCTTGAGAAGTAACTAGAAATAAGAATAGTAGAGTAAGAACCAGCCTGTGTCTTTCTGGACCCGTGTTCTTTCCTCACAAAGCACAAGCATTGGAGAAGTTTGTTCATCTATGTTCTTCCACCCAAAATTATGCTCTCTCTTTTGGATTGGTCCTATTGGCAGTGGCTTTTGTGAAGTTTAGGGAAAACTACAAGGGCCTAAATATATTAGTGAGGAACTGAAAGAGATTTACTACTGACTTTAAGTAGATCCAATAATCACTGCATGTGAGTGACAGAAGACAACACCTCTAGTGCTTAATGCTTTTCATATTGCGCAGCATAAACTCCCCAAAATCTTTGGAGTCTGAAGACCTAGAAATATGTTGCTTGTTGGGTCTGAGCCCAAAGGGAATGTTTGACCTGACTGGTAAAACATTCAGATATTTTTTGCTACTTTTACACCAATATGGCAACAACAGAGTTAGCATCCCTTGTTATTGGCTCCTCTTTATCTACTACTGGTATTTGAAGAGGAGTCTGGAAGAAAGTGAGCAGAATGCAACACAACCCAGCTAGCAGAGACTTGACACAGTTAAGGGAAGTAGTGAATGCACCATTAGAGGTTTGGACCTCTAGTAGACCTCTTGAGTAAACTGGCTAAGTGTATCTGGCATCTAGTAAAATTAGTTAATAATAGCATTTTATATTACCACCTGTAGCAATTGGACAGATCAATACAATGGGAAAGGCATCAGAACAGAGGTGTGATGACAGAAAGACTAGCACAATAAAAAAGTGCTATAAAGGAAGATAAGATTGCTCACCCATATCAGAAGATTCTAGGTTTGTAGGAGAGAGCTTCACCAAGGAAAGATCTCCAGAAAGAAAACCTTCCTCAATGGCAGTCAGCCCTTAAATGAGGCCTAAGAGAGGTGCAGCCAGGCTCCACCCCTTCCAGCTGAATTACCTTCACCTGTGCTCCCAGGGCTGACCGGGTCCTTTCCCCAGGTGCTCAATCATTGGTTCAGGCCATGGCTCAACATTTCCCATACGCCATCTGCTATTCGCTGACATAGGTTAAGATGTTCTGTCTGTCTTGCATGATCCTTTGGTTCTTAGGACAGTAACTCGTTTGTGGTACTGAGCTACAGAAGGGTTTGACTGAAGTTTACCAAAACAATTATTTGTCAGTTCACGCTGACTTAAACGTCTTTACTGAGAATTATGTGGAAATTCAGGGTGTGAATCACCTGTAATCCAGAAATCCGAGGATGAGTTTTTATTTAAATTTTTTATATTATTTTTAAAATCTCTTTGTAGGTTTTTACTGCTGGTCACTAAGTATGAATCCTTTTTACATTTAGCATAGTTCTACACCATACAGAATAGCTCGTGTGTTTCAGAATTATTTTCTTTTTATAATATTTGGTAGCAGAGCTTTCACAGGCAACTTTTTTTCATTAACATTTCTTTGGTGTACTTGGGAGCTCAAGTTTTTGTGTAAGAAAGCTGGGGGAGGATGTTGGGCTTTTGTTTGTTTAAGTTAGCTTTTTTTACTTCATCTTAATCCTTGCTGCCAAAGCAATCATTATTACAAAAACAACATGAAAGAGGTTTTTTTAAAAAAATCCAAACTGTTTAAAAAATATTATCCTAACAAAATCTTTCTCTTTTCTGTTTCATATATGTTTATTCTGAAATTTTGAAATACCAGAACTTTTTTTCTGCATGCTGAATATCCATTGTATCCGGATAAAGTAGTTTTCATAAATGCCTGGTTTTGCTTAAGCAAATGTCAAGAAATTCTTGAATCACTGAAGTCACTAAAATCACTAGTAACATTAGAATAGATTTAGTTTTCCTTTTCTTATTAGATCTGTGGATACCTGAATCTAATAAATACCATAGTCAGATTTTACCTTTACTGTTCAATTATCCGTACGTTCACATGGATATGCAAAAAGTTAACTTTACATAACTGAAGCCTAGAAGTTTTAACAGCCTATGACGCTTAAGAATGCACCAGAGCTAAGACATGCATTGCTTTCACCTCGAGTACTGTGTCCAGTTTTGGGCCCCTTGCTGTAAGAAAGACATCGAGGCCCTGCAGCGTGTTCAGAGAAGGGCAACAAAGCTGGTGAGGGGTCTGGAGCACAGATCTTATGAGGAGCGGCTGAAAGAGCTGGGATTTTTCAGTCTAGAGAAGAGGAGGCTCAGGGGAGACTTTATTGCTCTCTATAACTACCTGAAGGGAGGTTGTAGTAAGCTGGGGGTCAGCCTCTTCTCTCATGTGACTAGTGATAGGACTAGAGGGAATGGCTTCAAGCTGCGCCAGGGAAGGTTCAGGCTGGACGTTAGGAAATACTACTGCTCTGAAAGGGTGGTCAGGCGCTGGAATGGGCTGCCCAGACAGGTGGTGGAGCCACCGACCCTGGAGATGTTCAAGGAACGTTTGGATGTTGTGTTGAGGGACATGGTTTAGTGAGAACCATTGGTGATGGGTGAATGGTTGGACTGGGTGATCCTGTGGGTCTTTTCCAACCTTAGTGATTCTATGATTCTATGATTCAAAAGGTTGTAAGAGAATTGGCAGATTGGATCACTGTGTGAGCTCCAAGAGTCGGAAGAATGGAGAGCCACGTGGTATTGACTGTGTTTCACAGCTAAGGCTCTGTCTCCCCGGTATGGACAAGGAAGCATTTCTAAGAGCAGCCTCTTCCCTCACCAGAAGGGAAGGAGTGGGCTCTGGACTCCCAAAACAGCTGTACAATGTTTTGTGCTTGATAGTTACTGGTCATTCCTGCTGCAATTCAGGATGGGGAGATGAATACCTACAGTTTATTGAACCATATAATTGTAATGAAAAATAACTGTAAGCCTTCACTTATCTAAACTTGGATTTTATATATTAAATTAAAAAAAAAAAAGTTGGTGTTTATTTAAGTATGGATCATGAGCTGTAGAAAAGCAACTTTGACCACTTTGTACTGGAATTCTTTCAATAAGGGTGCTTATTTTCTGTCTCAGCTACAGTAAATATACCTAGGATCTTTCTCAAAGACTACTAAGTAAGGTCATGTTGAATAAGCAGAAAAGAGATTTTTCATCATGAGAGATGATGTTTTAGTTGTGTTGTTAAATTACAACTCTGGCTTCACAGTCTGCCTCTTCAGAAATGGGGCTTACCTTAGCCATTGCTCTGCTGACTTCTGCTCCAGCAGTGTCATGCAGGGCAGCAAACAGTCTTTAGTAGGTAACACAAGGCCATTTAGGATGTCACATGTCGAAACAGCTTAAATTCTAGTACCCAGTAGCTAAATAAAGAGAAGTGTGCTTTGGGAAGTTGAAAATAGAAGGTAAAGTTGTGTTTGGCTACTCTTGGGCCCTTCCAGTAGACCAGCTTACAAGATTTGGGAGAAAGGATTGCCTTACATGTTTTTTGAAAGCAGTAAGAAGGAGGAGAGAAATGAGAGGAAAAATAGCAATGTTCTAGGATTCTCTTTCAGAATATACTATATGTAACTAGCTGGTTAGCTTTAGAAATTGCAAATTAGTAGTTTTGTGTTTTTCTATGCTGACTTGTTATTCTTGTATTTACTTATCTAATGTCGTATATTATCCAGCTAGTAAAAACAACAAAAAAAAGACATTCCAACTGTAATTTTCACCAAGATCCCCTGAGATTAAGTTGTGATTACTTGAACTATTGAATTATTATGGATATTCATTCTATAAATTGTAGTAGTTTTTAAAATTATATACAATGTGGTATTTTTCTCTTAATGTTGAAAAAAAATAACAAGTGTTGTGTTCTTTTTTTAATAGAAAAAACAAAAGAATATTTTACGGATAGGAATTCAGAGTCTTGGTTCCCTGTTGTGGGATGATGACATCTGTAGCACCAATACTCCTGAAGATATTCATAGTCTGACAAAATTTCTGTATGTTCTACGTGGCCTCCTCCGAAAATCTTTGTCAGCTTGCATCATCACAATACCCTCTCACCTTATCGAGGTAAGAATGCTGTCTCTGCTAAATTTCGTAGTCGGTGCTTCATCAGTTAGCAAAAATTGGAAGTTTATGGGAAAAAAATAAATACAATTTTAAAAATTGAGAAAGCTCTTTTGATTCAAAGGGCAAAGTTAAACAACTGTAGTTTTTCTACATTTTTGTGGGACAGTCATGCTGCAAAATCAACAAGCACCTTAGCACAAAACAGTCCTAAATAGTTTTTCCTTTTATCAGTCATAGTCAGAATTTCAGAAATTCCAAGCAGTATCAGAGCAGAGAAACTGCTAGGAATCTTTTTTCTACTTTTTTTGGGGGTAACACACTTTTACACCACCTTCAGAACACAGTTTAGAGTTTAAATACAAGACATTTTAATCCGCTGCTTTCATCTGTCATTCCCATCATGATGATGTATGACCTTGTTTTTAAAGCCAGGAACTGAAAGATACGGATTTACTCTTTGATTCTAATATTCTGGTTTGTTGGGAACAGGAACAAACCAAGTATTATTCATTATTGATTATAATAAAATAATATGGGATAAAAGCTCATATTACATATAGTTACATCATAGAAGGGAGATTTTCATTGTTGAATTAAAATCTTATATTAGGTAAGTACATCATTCTTACATACATATTGCATTTTGAAAAGGTGTTTGAGTACCTGCTGATGTTATTTAGGTGGATACCTGAACCACTTTTTGTCCTGAACAACTCCATCTCCTTACTTAGATATTTTTCATATGAGATGACAATATGTCTTTAAAAAGGTTGATAGTAAAATTTACTGCAATAACTGGAACTTGTGGATGTAAAACTAACTTCCTTCTTTTTACACATTGGGATTTCCTGTCTGTCACTGGGACATAGAAACCATTTTATTGTACGTTTTATATATTTTAATATATCAGTGAGAGATATCACATTCTAAAGAAGAAGTCCAGAAATGTCTCTGGAGCAAGTTTTTCTAAGAAACAAATTGAAGGATATAATCTTTTGGTTTTTTGTAGACTTATCTGGGAAGATGTTTTTGTTTTCATTTTGGTCAATTCTCTATAAATCAATTCCCCCAGAGTTCCTATGAAATTATATTCCATTTTCTAAATAACTTTTGATTTTGAATTTTAACAGAATTACTTTACAGTAAGTGACAGAATATTATGAGGGGGAAAAAAATGAAATGTGGTTTCAGGAATCTTTACAGCTTTAAACAAATGAGAGCATTACTTTTGTTGTTGTTGTTGTTGTTTTTTGTTTTTTAAATTGTTAAACTTCACGTATCCTTCTTTAAGCACTAAACTGGAGAAAACTGTCATTAGGAGGAGCAAAGCTGCTGAGGGTTCCTTATACCCCACATTACTCAGTTCCCAGAGCCCTGCTGTGTAGTTGTTCCACTCTCCAAGAAGCCTGTTAAAGAGCCCCTGAGAGCATGTGTACAGCCCTCCATGTTAATAGTTAATTGGTGAGGATGGCAAGATGAGAGGACAGCCGAACATGTGGTCTCTCAGGCTCAAGCCGTAGACAGACCTTTAGTTATAATAACAGCAGCTGCTCACATTCTCACAACCCAGCTACTCACCATTCTGTTGCTGAGGTTTCTTACTGGATTAAAAAAGTGAAGAAAATATCTTTTCAAGAGAATAAGAGAGAGCATTTGTTTGGTGGTTTTTTTTTTCCTATTGCATTTCTGTATATGTATTTAATTTGACCAGAATAAGTTCTAGCATATGCTTGCTCTGTTGAATCTTAAAGCCAGAACACTGAAGGCATAGGAAATGCATTCTGTTTTTCTGAAGATATAGTAAATTCCACATTTATTCCCTGAACAATTATTTCTGTATTTGCCATATTATTTTTTGCTTCCTAACTATATTAATTAGGGGGGTCTGCAAGTAAAATCTTCACATAATAAGAAAATACAAGATTTCAAAATATGAAGTGTTATCAAGTTATCATGTCTGCGTAATATATACAGAAAAATGGTTGCATTTGAAAAAATAGTTGTCAGTCGTATCTCATGGCATATCTTGTCCCTGACAGCCAGGTCTAGTTACTGTGGTGAAGAAGAAATAAAACTCATAATTGATACTACTGATTTTCAACAGGGACGATGCTATTCCAACCCAGAGCAGATAGTCTGTAGTCTGAATTGCATTTTTGTATGCATTAAATAAAATACTTATCTGTGATTAGTGATTATTAGTGATTCACTTCCTTTCTATATTTTGCCAAGTACTTGTCACGTTGTTCTGTGACAGGGAGTTTGCAAATTAAATCCATGTAGCTTCTTTCTTTCAGAAAGTTTAATATTGCCTTTACATTTCAGAAATTACATCTTTGTTCTTGGATGATAAGACAATGAGATGAAGCTCCCTATATATCTCGTGTTCTCATTGTTTTGTATATTCTCCCATGCTGCTTTCTAAGTATGTTTTTAAACAGTCTTTTTTTTTCAGTCATAACTCACAGTCGTGGAATACAATATCGCTCTTATTGTTTGTTCACTTTTTCCTACATACTGATATATGCTTTGTCTCTTCAGTGTCTCCTGAATGTTGAGCTGTGATTTTGTTTGTGATGCTTTTCCCTCTGTGGTACACATCTACCAGTATGGATCTAATCCATCTAGTTTGCTGCTTTGAATTTAGTAAGTTTGAATTGCATTCGTCAGAATATGATGCTCATTCCCCCAGTTTGATGGAACACTGAATGTCTTCACAGCCTTCTGTAAAGATGTATTTTGGGAAAAGACACAAATTTACAAAGAATCTGGTTGTGTACAGAGTAAGTTATTGGAATTGTAGTCCCCTAAAGAGCACAAATTCTCTATGTTTTATTGATGAAACTTCTAGTGCAGCGTATAAAGAAAAACAAATATTCTATTATTTCCTCAGCCACAAAACCAGGAATGCATTATTCTGGAAGCAAATTTCAAGAAAATGACACTAAAAACTTAACCAATTATAAATTTTATTCAGATGATATGTGACAACTTTTACTTGATTGATATTTTCTCCTGATTGAACATACTCTTATTTTACCCTGTCTGTCAGGTAATAAATATTGAGATACTTATGAATGTGATTAAAACAGTTGATGAAAGGTTATTTGTCAAGTCTTACTACTGCTTCTTGAAAATGAATTGTGCCTCTGAAGTAAGATGGTGCATTTGAAAAGGGAAAATTACTTGCATTTTTTAAATCCAGCAAAAATGATCAGGGAGGGCAAATTGTAGAGGGATTTAATTTGTTGTTGCACTTTCCAAATTAAGAAATATTATCAAAACTAGAATGGACTGTTTGTTTTCTCTATTTTGACAATCTATGTTTTTAGCACATAGTGTTAAAAATATATATATTCTACAGAATGTGATTTTAATGCCACTGCTTTATTTTTACAAAAAAGTTGAAATGTAAAATACTTTCATAATTCCATTCCCCTTGTTTCCATCTCTGTATCAGTTAAGTAAACAGTGAAGTTCATGAATATGTATTTTTTAAGTAGATTATTGTTTTCATTTGAAGATGTATAACGCTTTCATTGAAGCCACCCTTTATTTTGAACATGAAGCTGTATTACTGGTAAGGACTAACCACCATATTAGTCAGTATGTACCAAGGGAAATTAATTGGCTAATGAAAAGTCAGTATGGATAAGTCGCAGAAGTTACAGAGCCTGTCCTCAGAGTCTGAAGTTCTGTTTAGCAAGTATTTTCATTATTTCATCCAGCATGTTAAAAAATTGATTTCCTGCAATATTAATGTTTTGATGCTTCGAATTAACCGGAGTGCAGAAATCGCTGTATGTTTCAGCGTAGAAAAATTCAGAAGCAAACCTTTTTGCATTCATAGCCTTTTGTGTTCACAGTGAGTGCTTTAGCGGCTAAACTTGAAGTCAAGCAATAGAGCCTTAGAATCCATTGCTAATCCAGAATTGTGAATTTCTTGGTTTGAAACCTTTATTCCTATGACAGGAGCCATGACTACATGCCCTAGAACTCTAACTTCTGTGAGTTCACAAGTGTAAAATGCTGAATAACCTTCAAATGTATTTGCGCATGTAAATATTAAACACCAACTGTATTAAGATTAAATGTCACATATTTTTCTATATCATCAGTTGAATAAGCTTTCAAATTCCTCTTCTAAATAGAAACTGTGGAGATGAAATTGTCTTTCTATTTTACTATACTGTTTTTTTTATTACCTTTTAACTGCGGCATGCGCAATTGTATGCAAGAAGTACAATTTAACATCCATACAAAGAAATGTTGAGAGTCATGAGTTTATGGCAGTTATTCTTCTGTTTCTCACATAGTTTTCAGATGTGAATATTCTGTTTTGTATATTCTAGGCATTCATAGAAGCATCTTAAAATTATAATCTAGTAGCAAGTCCAAAGACACGTTAAATACATATTAAAATGTAAATTGTGTAAGAGTAAACCATTTTGCTTTTAATTTCTATTATTGTTTTTAGTGTTTACTAATCAAGTTATAGAAATACTTTCTTTTCATAAAATAAGTTTGTGGTTGCCAAGAGGCTGTGTCTTGGCTCTGCCACTTCTGATTTGGTAACAACTAGTCATTTCAAACACAAATACATTGTTCATCTGAAACATGTTTTTGCACACATGTTAACTGTCTTTTAATTTACCTAGCTATATTATGTTGACAAGTAGTCACTTTATGAGTTAAAATGTATAGCTAAAAAAGCCTTCTCATTTTAATATGTTACAATTTAGAACACTATAAACACACACTTACCACCATAAACATCAGCACATATTTAATCAAAAAATTATTCTTTCAAAATGATTATGTTAAACTTTAAAATGTGATGAGTATATGCAAATTTAGAATATTTTATGTTTTATCTGTGTAATCTGAAAATACAGACAATGAAACTTCAAAAAAATGAGGTGCTATTTAGTACTAAATCTTTCAAATTCAATATTAGATCTAAACAGTTAAATATCCCATCACAGTATGAAGATAGTCATCTGTTCAAGCATATGGAATCTTTTGGCTTCTGGACTAAGTAGTTAATATAATGCCCAGTGTCCAGACATGGACACAACTGTTATGGAAGCAGAAGGGAAGAGGCTCATGTATTGAGCCCATTTGGACAGTGATAAGTAAAGATTAGAAGACAGTCTTTAATGCAAGACAAAGTCATCTGCTTTAAGCAAGTAACTCTGTTGGAAAATGAAGATAGTATTGTTTTGGAGCAACACTAGGTTTTTTAAGTAGAACTAGAAAAAAGCCCCTGTGCATGTTGTATTAACTAGGGTTTTTATCTGTTGTATTTCAGTACAAAGAATAATGATTTAGTGTTAATTTTATAGTTAAAATGTTGCTTAAGTATTTTCTAAGTGTTTTTCAGATCACTTAATGTTGAATTTCTGTGCATTTGCTTAGTAACGCTTTTATATGAACTTTCAGTGTTGTGCAAAAACCCTGAAATTTCAGAATCTAATTTTACATTTTTTTGTTTAGACCTGCTCTATTAATTACAATATAATCATAATAAAAATGAATACTGCATCTTTAATGATGTTTTTGTGCCTGTGTAGTTAGCTTTAATGCCAGGGGAAGAAAAAAAAAAGATTAAATTAGCCTTGTAACCTCTTTCTCTTCCAGACTGATGATGGAAAATAAAAGCTCTTAGCCACAGAATGTAACACTTAGAATTAATATTTAATTAGACCAGCAAATTGTACACCGTGGCTGAAAGCTTCCAAAGAGTTGTTAGTGCCACAATTGACCTACAAGTTTAATAATAACTCACTTCTAGGAGCAAGTGCCAGTTCAGCATAGTGGAGCCACTGTAAGAAAGTCCTGTGAGATTAAAATCAGCAAACCAAATGGCAGGCGAGGATTCCTGGGATGGAGCCTTCTGGAAGGCTGGGAGCTGGAGTAGCTTTTCAGCCAGGATTCAGATGAGAACAGTGGGCAAAAAAAGCTGATCCCTCCTGTTCTGGGAGCTTCTGGTTGTAGGCCAAAATCCTAGAACAGATTTTTTCTAAATGTTCTTACTGCAGCTATTAATTCATTTCACAAATCAAATAATGAATGACTTATCCTCATGTTGTAGTTAAGCTTTAATACAAAAAATGATCTCCAGATTCCTTGGCCATGAATTTTACTCATGGAAGAAGAGAGCTCTTTTGGTACGATGTGTAATTTTGTATGTTTGTGTTGCATAACGTTTCATTTTTATATTATCTGATTTCTACTAAGAAGGTTCTTGTTCATCTGATCCGATGAGCAGTTTATCATAATATTATGAAATACATAAATAAAATACAAAATCTGTACACACTGTAAAATATAATATCTTGAAAGTTGACTAGTTTAACATTACCTTTCATTTTGTGAACAATTAAAATGTAAAACCAATAACTGCCGTTAGATACCCACCTGAGCCTTAATCCTGTGACAAATTATTCTACTGAAATAGGGCACCATAAGTTCAAAATTGTGCAAACACAGAGCAACAGACTGAGGAAGGAACGTTCTGCATTATTTATTGGCTAGATCCTAAATAATTAAAGAAATGCCTACTCATTAGTTAAAAATTAAAGCAGGTGAGGGCCTTGCCAGCAGAGGGAGCAGTCATGTCTTTCCTTAGGTTCCCATCATTTCCAGCCTACCCATCATTTCCACCCTACCTCTTCTTATTGCCCAGCCAGTATCCCATCTGGACCTAGCTTTGCCAGACTGCTCCTGATGACAGCCTATAATTTCATACTGAATAAGGGATTATTTTTTTAAATGATTTTATTTTTGAGAACCTTGCACTTGGTTAAAGATGTCAGATAGATGTTCCTGTTGATGTTTGTGTACTATTAATTGGAATAATAGTGTAGGACTCTTTTGGTCACCTGTATGTAAAAGGCAATTGACTGTTTAAGGAGTTTAAGTTGCAGCAGTAGTTAGCCTGAATTGGAAAGCAAACTGCAGTGCATTTTTTCAGGCAAAAAGACAACAGAAGGCACTCTTAAACCTTTTTTATTTTTAATCATGAATAATTCCTAGTATAATCTTAGGATTTTAGCTAAGCCAGTTAGTCTCAAATATGTTAATTTTGGCGATTTTGTTATGGCTCTCAGGATTTGATAATGTGACTCTCATTCTTTCTATCTACTTTTACATCTGTGTCTCCTACGCTATGACCAACTTGTAGCATTGAATATTTTAAGTGTCTAATATTACTAAAAAAAATCTGTTCAAATGGTCGTTTAATCTCTGAGATATTAAAGACAAATATTAATGCACAGTTTTTCATCCATGTGCTTTTATACTAATGAGACAAACTTATCATCATAGAATCATTTGAGTTGGAGGGACCTTTAAAAGTCATCTAGTCCAACTCCCCTGCAGTGAACAGGAACACCTACAGCTCAATCAGGTGCTCAGAGCCCTGTCCAGCCTCATCCAGAATGTCTCCAAGGATGGGGCTTCCACCACCTCTCTGGATGACTTGTTCCAGTGCCTCACCACCCTTACTGTAAAAAACTTCTTCCTTACATCCAGTCTAAGTCTCTCCTCTTTTAGTTTGAAACCGTTTCCCCTTGTCCTGTCACAACAGACACTGCTAAAGAGTACCAGGTAGTGTTCCAGGGAGTTGCTGGGCTAATTTCAGCCCAAATCATGTACTGATTTCTGTCCAATTCCTCATCCTTTGCTGGAGAAAAAAGCAGGAGGACTCAGTCAAGCTTATTTCCTTTAGCAACTATGGTAGGATCCAAGCAAGAGCCCTGCTTGCCAGAGCAGTTACTAGTCTCTTGCAGTCTGTACTTTCAGTTCATGACTGCTGAGGAAATAGGAGTTAGAAAAGAACAGAGATTCAGCTCAGAAAGAGTCACCCTGTGGCACCCCATACATCTGTCATCTTTTGCTGCCAGGTAATAGCTAGATTTGCAGCACCCAGAGCTTTCTGGGCTTTGGACTCCCGTGTCATCATATTTTCATGGCACCCCAAAGCCATAGTCACTGCCTCCTAAACCAAGCCTCAAATTAATGGGAGTAGGCAGGGCTTCAGCAAAAGATAGAGTTCACTTCCCAGCACTCTGTTGACTGGCTTGTGACTCTGGACAACTCATGACATCTTTGTGCTTGGTACATTACTTGTAAATGAGGAATGCAGCATTTGCTGATTTTTTGTAAAGCACTTGGAGATCAACAGATGGAAATTTTTATTTAAACTATGCAGTCTTTGTTCTCATTTTCATTTTGTGGATCTCAACAGCAACTGTTACTGATTTGCTCATTTCATTTATATCAAGTCATCGCTCATTTGGCTGCTGGCCCTTGACAACATTGTAAAGAACCTCTCAGGTCTTCAATGGCAAAACAGACATACATTATATTTTAAGTACCAAGGCTTTCTGGCAACTAGGTCTTTTTTAACTAATATAATAGACAAGTCCAGGTCATCTATCCTCAGTAAAGATCCAAAGATATTCTTATAGTGTGTGATATTTAGTTTTTATTTCATGACTGATCATTTTTCTTGAGTATTTAAATCCAGAATGTTTAAACGGGATACCGTGTCATCCACCTGCATCTGATGTAATTGATAATAATCATTGCAGAGTTTCCATAACAGTGACGGTGTTTCAGGTGTAAGAGAAGGTAACCATGGCTCAAATTAAAATTTTGAGTTTCCAAGGTAAAAAAAAAATGCTAGTTCTAACTTGTTTCACAGTTGGAAGACTCTGAGTTTTTGCAGACTATCAGTGCAAACATTAAAAAAACCAAAACCTGGAATTAATACATCATGTAACATATTGGCCAACTGATGCTTTGTCACTTCCTTCCCATTTTTGTGAGTATGTTGCGTCTAATTACCTGCTTGTATCTTTGCTACATTTCCTTTCTTTGCTGCTGTAACTTGTATAAAATTATTCAAAGATACTATTCATTGCAGGAAATCTTCTAATTTAATATAGTACATACCAACAAATCAGCCAAAATCAATACTTCTCTGATTTCATCCATATTTATGCATGTTCTATTACAGTCAGTAAAATTCTTCAAAGGTAGAAGAAGATGCAGAATATTTAAATGTGGACATATCCTCTTTGAAGGTGTTGGAAGTCTGTAGAAAATCTTTTAGATATATTTCAAGCAAAGTGAGCTTGTCTTCCATCAAAGGCATCACACTTAGATTCGGTTTTCATGTGATATCAATACAGTTTTCTACGTACCAAAATTTCTTAATGTAACGACTGTTGTTCATCTTGCATTCAGTGGCCTGAGCAAACATCAATTTTATATATAACCTAAATTCAAAGTTGGTGTGTGAAAGCACTGAAAAAAAGTGCTAATCAATCAACTTGGAGTTAGAGTCAGTACAGAATTTTTGACTTTACAGATTTTGTTAATTACCAATATAACAGTTTTGGCAGAGCATTTATTAATCATTTATTTTCAGGATTGGTGAACAATGAAAAAGCACGCAAAATGTATCTCTATAAAACTAGTGCAGTGGCCTAATACCTCACTATATTACTTTTTTCTACCAGGATAAAAGGTATGGATAATTCTGTGATTTTAGCAGTAGTAATTATTAACAAATGGTTAAATATTTAAGCCATATCTCTTAATATTAATAATTTATCTTTTCAATTCAAAATCCTTTGGAGATTAAGTAGTAATGACAAGTGGTAAATATTTGTGTGTTACGAAGTCATTACCACTCTATTGTATGGTAATGTCTCAGAAAATATTAAGAATGATTACACCTATTGAATATCCAGCCAGTATTTCACTGTAGTCCAATGTGGTCGCGTGTATCATAGCACTAAGCTACTTCAGCGTCATGAGTGAGTGTAACAGAGATGAAAAGGGGGCAGCCAGTTTTTGAGTCTGTTTTGAAAACTTGAATGCCAAAATTTGCTTTATGTTCACAAGGATGAAATCACTTTACATCAACTTGCTCACTTGATCTTATTCTTGAGACCCTTCAAACAAAGCGTCAAGATTACTGGACTCTCGATTTTAGGATTCAGTGTATTAACTTATAATCAAATGTTTGTGAATACATTAGTTAATCAAAATTGGTTTACATGAGTGGAAGTGTACAGAAGTCAAATATAGCCGTCACTATGAAAATATAGGTCAAAAATATCTCTTTGAAAACAGTCTTCATACACCTAATTTTCAATTTGATATATAAATCAATCTTAGAAGTCTATTAACGTACTGATGAGTATACAAATGCTGCTATATGAAATCCATGTGACTCGAGAGTTTTAACAGGTGCTAGTTGGATTTCATTATAGATCTGTAACGTTTCTTATTTTCCTTTTAAATTTGGAGATTTTTTGCATTTTCTATGTAGGAAAGTTAAACCTGTTCTGGGAAAACTTTCAATTATTTGAATTTGTTTACTGAGAATGTAAATACTCCTTTTACATACATTTTATGAGGTTTTTAATTTCTTTGCAATCTGACAAAATAAAAATGGGAGGACATATCTCTGTGTTGTAGACAATTTTTGCAGGAATTGAGAGGAGAACTAGAAATTAGAGCAAAGCAGAAAAAGCAAACAGGTTTTTTTTTTTTCTAATGTGGAATTCAGATGAACCAAAGTTGATTTGATAAATAATAGTTATGATAAAATTGTCCTTCATTAGGAACTCAATCCAGTAAAAATATATAGTATTAATTTCAGTGTGTAAGTTTGAGTATTCAGTCTCTCTGTCTGTTTGCACTGGTAGAATACCATGCTTTATACTCAGATGTGGAAGATGGTACGCTGCTTTATTTGCAAATAAGTGTTTCTAAACATGCACAGATAATTACTCAAAGCTCTGTAGATTCTGCAAATAAATTAGTAGGACAAAACAATCTTTTTCCATAATTGCCTTTCCCTAAAAGCTGGTTAAACATGTATGTACAGTTGCCATTTACATATTTAAGTAGCTAAATGGATTTTCTTCCAACAGTGTTTTGAAAGTGCACTTCATATGAGCTCAGATATTACAAGTTTGAGCTAAAAAGAAAATTCCTGTTTAAAACAGTGAACACTAAGTAAGATATAGAATGAATGCCCAGCCCAGTCTGCACAACAGGGTTGCTACCATATTGTTAGAATAATTATATTTTGGCTGAACTAACTAATTTAGAAAAACTGCAGTACATCTAGCAAGACTGCAAACTTTCCAGGACTGAGCTGGTTGGTTTTCTTTAATTTATTTATTTCTTAATGTAATTTACAACAATACCTCTTCTAGCTGCCAACAAACTCTTTCCTTGAATCCCCCCATTCCTGGCTTCTCTCCTAACCATGTCCTGGCTCATCTCCAGAGCTGCCAAGTTTATGCCAGAAGCAGGAGGTAGATTTGTATGGGGCTGGAGGAAGATCTGGAGCTCTTTTAAATTTTCAAGCCCAGATGGGGCAACATGATTTGTGTGTTTATGTCAGTATGCCATACATCACAACTATCTGTGTGCTGACGTCAGCTTTGATTGGGCATTAATGTGCTGAACACTGCAAACTAGAAAATACACGATAGATACAGATCTATGACAACAATGCCACATAAGCAAATGTCTATTTGTTGTGGCAATTCATTGTGGAAAATATTTCCCAAGATACACTGCATTAAGCCCAGAGAATATTTTGAGACACTTTAAAAACAACAACAAAATCAACATAGGCAAACGGATTACAATTAAAGAAAGCATACTATTCAGAGGAAGAGCTGAAACCAACATGCTGAAGTATGTATCATTAGGTAAATATTGAATTGCTTTAATATTTCCAGATCTAGGACTAAATAGGAAAGATGCTATTCTTAGGATTTACAGGACTTGTAATGATGAGGATGCCTTGCTGATGGTTGAGCATCTTCCTACCTACAGTTTTTGTAACCCTTGTTGGTTAAAACCAGCAAGCAAAGACTAATGAACAGCAAACTTTTTTTCCAAATGGTCTAATTTCTTTTTTCCTACACTAAGAATTCAAGTTAGCTTCCAGAAATCACCAGTATTTACCTGTTAGCCTATATTACAGTGTAATGTTTCTTACTTGCGCAAATAGCACCCAGCAACCTGCTGAAGAATTGGCAAAATAAGGTAATTTCAAGTTTGTGGATTTACAGAGGTCACTGGCTACTTCAGATTTATAGCGTCCTTAAGTGACTGACCCTATAAAATAATGTGACTAAGAGTTTCCATTAAAATACGGTATGCTGTCTCTCTCTTTCTAGAAGAGGAACTAATTTGCAAGTCATCTTTAATATTTCAGTGGTGGATATAATTGGGGCACGCAATAATGAAGTGTAAGGCTTGATCTGGAAGCAACATTCTTTTACCTCAGTTAACTTGCATCATTGCTCAGAAAGGAAATTCTGTAGTATTAGATTATTTTATCTTTATCCAGCATTAGACTTTGCAGGTAAAACTGAAGTTCTCTGATTCCATGGGGATAGGCCATTTTGGCCTGAGCACAAGTAGCAGCTTTGTGAAGAGACCAGTCCAGAGGATTTAATGCCATCTGGCCCATAAGGTGGGGAAGGGAGGGGGTCTGGAGGTACCAGGGGACTGGCGGCTTTGGGCCTTGTACCCTGAGCAGATTGGTCTGTGCAGGGCAGGCCATGGTTAGTGTTCACCTCTTTGGCAGGAGTAGGAAATGGTCACCTTCCACATCTGCCTCATAGGCTTCTCTGTGGTTCTGTTGTTGAAAGCAATTGATGCAGTGCTCACTATTTTAATAAACGAGCATGTCAGCGTAATGCACAGATTTTAAAGATATATCTGGCATCTTCCCTTTCTCTATGGTACCAATTACTGTGTAATTTTTTATTTAAAATTAAAAAACAAAAATGTTTAAATTCACATTTTGTACTAAGTCTCAGTCACATAATTTGCCAACAGAAGCTCAGAATGTACAAAAGTATTTAAGATTAATAAAAAATACAAAATTCTAAAGTGGAGCTGCAGAGCTAGTTCTTTCTAGTTGGCATGGGTGCATTTTGAGGTGATTGCACTTGATACCCCTGGAGGTGTGATGGGCACAGCAACTACAGCCGTCAAGAAGAAGATCGTGCCAGCTGCCCTGGCAGTTTTGAGATAACTGTTTCTTTTCTTGAAGGACTGTTTTGCTTTTAACACAGATTTGTCTCTTTTTTCCTTTTGTTTATTAAATTGTGGCATCATTGAAGCACTCGTAAATCTCAAATATGTTGAGACGTGGTAATGCAACTTGAAGTTTAGAGTCATATGTTGTATTGAGAGAATTTTTTAGAATAAGAAGCACCGGAGAAAATGCTTTTTTTCTTTTTTTAAACACTTTAATTGATGCTGTTTGACTAATGACCAGAATGAGTAATGGTGTGTTGTGGTCGCTGAAAACATTAGAGGTGATATGCCTAAGTGTTTTAAGAGACAAGGCTTTCAGTACACAAAAGCTTGGCATCTAACTCATGGTACAAGTCCATGTGAGATGCTTCACTGCCACATAGCTTGTAAATATCTCCAATGTGAAATAATGCTTATCTTAGAAAGATTAGGAAAATATGAATTTAGTGCTGTTGGCTCTTTTGTGTTTTCTTCAAGTCAAATATATTTTTCTTTAGGCACAAATTTCCATGTATTGTAAGCAAATAAAATAGCCCTCAATCTAATTTCTAGGTATTGATGACCTATTTTTTCCCACCGTTTGTCATTGAGAAGACCAAGGCTTACTCCATGAACATTAATTACTTTTTTCATCACATACGATGTGTATTTTGTTTCCGTGTCTTACAGAATAAAGCAATTATGGAACGTGTAACAAACTTGTCAGATATGGTAGTTGGTCTTGAATCATTTATTGGCTCTGAGAGAGAAACCAACCCATTATACAAGGATTACCACGGTAAGTTCCATCTTTAGCAATGCGAAAAGTCTGCCCTGAGTGTTTCTAGGGCACTTAGCGGCTTTACCCTCCAATTGGGTATCTGCTCTGAAGTAGAATTTGATTTCGTTTTAGAATATTCCTCTTAAATGTTCCTCCTTGCTAACCAGTCTTGAGTTAGGAAAATTTTCCGTAAAGTGCATTAAGGCTGCAAAGGAAACATGGCAACTCCTTGCATGTTGT
This sequence comes from Pavo muticus, assembly GCA_016647715.1. Taxonomy (NCBI): domain Eukaryota; kingdom Metazoa; phylum Chordata; class Aves; order Galliformes; family Phasianidae; genus Pavo; species Pavo muticus. The sequence continues at coordinate 2,474,212 of JACDJE010000096.1, read as the reverse complement.
CAAGCCGTATTACTGAGGCATGGCTCAATCAGATGTACATCTCAACAGGCAGGCTTTGGGGAATTCACATGCAGAGGAGGCTTGGCAATCATCTGACCAGTGAGCTGAACTTGTCATGAAATCAATACTTCTGATCTGACAAGTTTTAAGTAGAGAACATGGAAAAACATATATTATATTAAAGGGAATAATCTGCTAAACGATGCGATATATAAACTTTATCTAAAAATAATGTGCTGGTTTGCAGCTTTCAGTTAGAGCAGCTGTGCATTTACAGAAATGAATGTGGATGTATGTGGCATGTAAAATGTGAAACTAATCTTAGCAAACGGGCATGTAGCCTTTCAAGTGATTTATCTTCAAAATGCGTAATGGCGTTTAATCCTGTAATTTTATTTTTTTTTCCCAAAGATTCTGTAAGCTATTTCAGCAGAACTATTTAAATTTTAGAAGATTAGATTCGAAGTTATGCATAGCCCAAGCAGCGAATAACAAACAGTTTCAGCTAATCCAGAGCGGTGCTCGAAGCGTGCATAAATTACAGCTATTATTATTGTGATACTACTGTAGTTCCATGGAAACCTTCAGCAGAAAGTAAACTGCTTACCAAAACCTGCTGTAAACATGTGAGAGCGTGGCACTGTTTTTCACAGCAGAATGTACAGAAAAAGCAGCAAGGATGGTGTTGAGACACCACTGTGTGTATGCAGGCTTTAAGTAATAAACGAGGGGAAAATGTTTTGACGAAGAAAATGGTGCATATTTCCTCATCTGAAAAAGGTGGATGAAAAAGAAATTCTAAAGAAAAGCTGGAATAATTTGCCTAATTATTTTCCCCATTGTATAATCGTGATGTGGCATTTGTTTATGCTAACATAATTCTGTCAATTTGATACTGCCTTTCTCAGCAGTGAGGAGATCTTTTAAGACAATGTGCTTTTTAGCAGTTATTTCCTATTTTCCTGTAAAAGCCTATGAAAAATCATTTTTGGTACTTCTTAATAAGATTACATGTCAATGCACAGCTTTTGTGAGTTAGGCAGCCTTAACATTCTAATCATAGATATTTTTAATGATTTTAACCATGTGGGTTATTTTCGTGTACGCTTCTGTTTTAAGATGATTTATTTACTGCAGATGATGGGAGCTTTTGTCATCAGTCAGGAAAAGTTTGTTTAAATTATTGCATTATTTAATGAATTCTGCATTAGTAATTTTGTTAAGGTGTCTGTAAATTCAGGGGGTTGAGGAGTCAGTAAAATAACAATGATATAAATTGGCCATAATTAAATGGTAAAAATAAAGCATTAAAAAAACCCCTTTGTTATGCCTGCTGTTCCTGCATATAATGGTTATACTCCGAACTCAAAACTGAAAGAAATATTTTTATATACTACTAGATTGGAGGCAGGGGTAGAAGGCTTAAATATTCAGAAGCCAATTATTACAAAAGATTTTTGTAATAATATTGAGGACTTTGCTTTTAGTACCTTATAAGCATTCGGCTTTTTACAGTATTTCAATTTTAGGAGCTTTCTTTCCCTGTTCTCGCTTTAAAAAAGAAATAAGACCCTGAAAAATATTTGCCTTCCTTTAAATAAAGGCTTTAATGTTTGGGGTTTTCTCTCTCACCGCTGCCGTTTTCAGGCGAGATGCCTTTTGTAAATGTTCAGTATTTCCATTTTGACACTGGCTTTATGAATAGCAAATATAGGCCAGTAATCGAGAAGCCCTGTAGAATTTTCCTGGTTTTCAGATGTAGAAAATCACCCTTAGGTTGTTCAGAAACTATATTAGGCTGCACAAAAACCATCCAGCGTCCTTGTCAGAAAACATCAGCTTGAGCTGCGAGTGACAGAATGCAGAGCTTGCAGTGTACCTAGCGCTGGTGAAAACATCTGAGCGGCCAGCTCAGCCTCTTGTGCATGGAAAATGGATTTCTGTGCAGATGGCGGAGGGGTTAAAATTCATGCATAGGGTGCTCGAAATCGGTGTTTCCCAGAAACTTTTCCTCAGCCTTTTTGAGGGCGCAGGGCGCAGCACTGCTCATTAGAGCCTCAGTGGTTATCAGTAACCCATAAGCCTTGTTTTGCTGGCTGCTTACTGGTGCATTTAATAAAATAAAGATCACTCAGTGGTGCCGTGGGCAGCATGCAAGGTGATAGCCATATTTGCTTACTGTAAATACAAGAGAAAATCACACACAAACCTGCTGTAGTTTTGACAAGTATTAAGATCCCTCTTTACATCTGTACTTCTGTACCAAAGTGCAATTAGTTTTCCTCGCACAAGGATTTCTGTTTATCTTATTCTGCTTGATTACTTGAGTATAATCGCACCGTTTGCTTCATTGCTCCTGGTAGTAAGCTCCAGTTTAAAAAGGGGAGGATGAGTGTGTGTAAATATACAGGATTCTGCTGTAAGACTCTCTAATTTATGCATCTGGATGACAGCGTTTTCTTATTTTTTTCCCCTCCTTTACTTTTTCTTTCCACAAGGTTTGCTTCATGTGCATCAGATTCCTCGGCTTAATAGCTTGATCTGTGATGTGTCAGACACGAAGGACCTTGCTTTTAGATTAAAAAGGAAGCAGTTCACCGTTGAGGTAAGAGAAGCGGTTTTGTTTCACTGTTTAGAACCCAAAAGGTGGAGCTAATCCCGTCTCTTATGTTTCGTTTTGTGAAATGCATGAAGTATGCATCGGATGTTGTAAATTCATTTCGTTACGTTTTTGCTTTTCCGAACGGCTTTATAAAACACTGCAGTATGCCTTCTAATTAAAGATGTCTCGTTTGCCGCACTAAATCTGTCCGTTATAAATAGTTTATTTTGGTTTAAAATGTACATAGAAAGTAGGCCACAACCTTCAATAACAAAGCGTGACATGTTTCTAAGGATGTCAGGAGCATATTTAATTAAATGTTAATGACTTGCTCTTACTTCTGTTAGTGGGTGGGAAAGTAGCTACATGTTATTACCCCGGTAGAGGGATTTTAATGTATAATGCTGCCTAAAATTGTGTGTGGTATGAGGGATAAGTGTCCTTATCAGTATTCAGAAACCATTTTCTTTGCATTACTGAAATCACCTTTCGCTCTTTTATGTCATTTTAAACACAGTATCATTTACACTAATGTCCTTAAGTAAATTTCCTACTAAATTTAAACTTTTTTCCGTGACCTTTATGCAGACAGTCCTGATAGAAGGCAGTAATACAAAAGATGTATTTCATTTTAATCTTGCTAAAGAGCAAATGAACACAGCGCTATTAAGCAATTAGAGCTGATGTATTTATTAACCAAGTAATGCTTAGAGATGGGAGATGGCTTTTGGGGTGATGTGATAGTCATCGGTACAGTCTGGGCAAATTTTTTTTAACAAAGACATAAAACAGCCAAGCATCCCTGACAAACCATTTTGTTTAATCTCTTTTCAAATGAAAAGCTCTTAAGCAGGCCACTTGTCTTAACTGCTTGAAACCATAAAAAGAGAGAATTGCCACCAATAAATTAGCATATTTTTTACTCCATCACCAAATGATGGTCAATGTGGCTTGGCACTGCTTTGGTGTTTGGGACTTCACCCTTAAGTGACCACTTTGGCCCTTATTTGACCCTCTGCCCTTTTTAGCTGGCCACTTGATAAGGTAACTTGAGGGTTCCCTCTCTTCACTGCCCCCTCCCCTTCACAATTGCAAGTAGCCCTAACCTATAAATCATTGAAAGGGCCCTATCAAGTGACAAATTAAGGTGCCCTCCTCCTAATTAATGGTCATCAATGTCTTTAATTATCTAATCCTATTGAGAGTAGTTAATAGTTAATCAGGCAGCCACTTCTTCAAGCAGGTCATCTCTGCGTGTGTGCCAGAAGTTTCCCAAGTAGAGGTATCCCCTTCAAAAGCCACTTAGGGGCAAATACATGAAGGAAGGCTTTTTTCCCCAAAGACGTTCGTTTGTAATGTTTCTCATTTTCCAGAGAATGCAGTTAATGCAACCAGGCGTTGTGAGGTATTAAGCCATTTAGCAACTGCTTTAGAGCAGTACATTAGAAGCAGAAACTTTAATAGTCCACAACTGGTTTTAAAATACAAATGTTTTTACTGCTTTTAGAAGCGCAAAGAAGCACACAATGTCATAAGGCAGCACAGGAAAATTACAGTTAGTAGAGCTATAAATTAGAATATTTTGATTCTTTCCACTTTGAATCCTGACTAAGAATATATCTTTTCTGTGTGTGATTCTAATTCATAATGTAATTTGAAAGGGGGAAAGTGTGGAGGGGAACTAAACAGGAGGCTCCGTAAAAGGAATGTAATTAGCCATGGGACAGAGCTGCTGGGAACGGCTGCAGTGGAACTCTCAGAACAACCTGTTGCCCCAGACGTGTACATGACCCACTTGAATAATTTCTCTCTTCATTGCTCAGCCCTTTTCAGTTTTAGTTAGAGATATGCTTTCTAGAAGGTAAACTGATGCAAACTAGTCCTTTTTGAACTCATAAGATCCTGCCCACATTTCATTACTCCAAAAGTTTTTCTTCCTTATATTAGGAGAGGCAGACTGCAGTGAGGCTGAGTGGAGCAATGAGGTCCATAAGAAAATGGGAGCAAGGGAAAATTGAATTAAGGGATGTGAATACAGTCTTCTAAAACTGGGTTCTGCAGTTAGAATGTGTTGAGTCAGCAGTCAGTTTTGTTCTGGTGGTAAAAGCATGAAGCGGCACAACAGTCTGCATTACACGCACGAGTATGGTTTATATAAAGTGCATCCAAGTTTATGACTTCTTTCGTAGCTTAAATGCAAGTTTAAAATATATTTTGAGTACGTAGCAGTTTTTGGAAAGCAACTGCTTAGTTACATACACAATTTGGGTGATAATATTGACCTCTACTTCAGATGCCTCTTTAAGATGAAATTGCGTAAGAAAAGTTTGAAATACCCGACTCCTGACTAACAGCAAAATTTTTCCAGCAAGTTTTTGTCAATAGAACTTTCTTATTTTACGTTTTATAATGAGGGCACGGGGCATGGATTTTCTCATGTCTGGATCACCAGTTTGGCCCTCATCAGTAACAAACTTTAAACGTCAGATCTGTTTTATTAGACTTCATTTTTGTGGGAGGGACTCTACCTCATTATAGTCTACAGAATCATTTAACTGTTTCAATCTTTTTTCTTGCGTCTTCATCACAATAAGATTGATTGAAGTGTATTGTAAAGGGTGGGGATTTTTTCACCTTGTGGATGGCAGTGCTTTTTGGTGGATAGTTATGAGTGCTCCTTTTCCATTTTCAAATTAAGAGGTAGACCTTTCCCAGGTGCACTTAAATCCTCATGGTAAAAGGTGCAGTAGCTGCACCCAGTTTTCCCAAATCTTCATGTTATTTAATAGCTACATATTAGTATATGCAATATTATCAGCGACCAATCTTATGTGCATACCTCTTTAAAGGACACAATTTTGAAGTTAGCCTGTCTAATCCTATTTCTTCCCACTTTGGAATCTTAATTAGAAGGAGATAAAAACCATCATTTGACTAAATTATTGTCTTGAATCTGTAGCAAAAGGTATAATCCGCAATTGGGCCAATTAGTGTACCCCATAGTTAGCTATGCTGAGGCAGGAAACTTGATTAGATCTGACACCAGCCTAGTTCCCACTGTTGTTTTGCCAGGTATGATGGTCAGACTTCAAAGGGCTTGAGGCATCAGCAGGGCAAGGTTTGGAGGCCAGCTTAGGTCCGGTCGTTAATCTCTCTGCTAAAACCACAGCAGCCCTCGCACAAAACAAGCTTACACGACACAATCATGCGGTATTAAAGTTTGGGTTGAGTCATGCCAATTTGCCTTTGATTTTCTGATGATTGACTAAAAGATGGCTACATGACTAGACACATACTGAAAGTTTACTGATTAGGTAAGTTCCCCAAATATTTGAAATATTTTTTGATTTCTCAGTTAAATGATATGACAACCCATTCATCTTGATGAAACTTTTCAGCAGAATTGTTCCTGAAGTTCCTTTTGCTTTTTTTTTGTTGTTGCTCAGAGTGTAACTTTTATCAACACCGGACACATTTTGTAGAAACATTATTCTCACCATTTCATTTGGTAGAACTTTTTTCATTGTTATGCCAAAGCGTCCTGTATCAAAACCAAAGGAATCTGTCTGATTTTTTCACTCCTAGAATGTCTAAGGAAACATTGCTTGTCCTTGTTATTTAGGTACAATTTCTCACAAAAAGGGAATTTCCTCTTAATTATTTTCCACCTAAACGTTGAGTTAAAGTGCTGTTCCACGGCTGTGATTACATAAGTGTTCCTTTCTTTTGCCTTCTGATTCGTTGAAATATTGCAGTAACAGTGACATGTTTCCATTCTGAGAAAAGCCTAAGGCTGCTTTAGTATTATTCCAAATGATTGAAATTGCCATCTTGCTGACTTTCCCTTGGGCAGCTTAAGGCCTGTTTACTTTTGTATTTGTTTCACATGTTCCCTCTGAGTTTGGCTGGCAGGACATCATTACCTGGTTTGACAAGACAGTTGGAGAAGATTCATATTTGATTAACTCCCTTTCTTACTGTCTGGTCAACATAAACCTCCAGAGTTTTGTGTTTAAAGTTAAAACTGCCCATAAATTCTGATAAATGTATGCAAAAATAAACAGATTTTTTTGGAAATTCCTGAGTTTTGCTTTACTGCTGAATTTTTCAATCTTCAGATAACAGTCAATTTTTAATAGTAGAGAAAATAACCTTTTTCTTATAAGCTGCATATTGTTTGTCTTAACAATTATTACAACTGCTGTGAAATTTTCATTTTTATTTATTTTGAAGAATTCACAAGAGCCACATGGAAAAAAATAAGTAAGTTTCAAGAGCATAATGTATGAGTTCAGGAGATTCTCTTCTGAGAGATGTTTCCTAAGAGGAAAGGAAGAAAGTCAGCAGTAAAGGGCTCCTGTGGCAGCCAAGCTGTAGCTTCTCAGTGGTAGGCAGATACAACATGGCACTGTGGAGCACTCTGACTGCAGTGCATTTTGCCTAGAGTTAGTTGTCAGAGTAAAAGGGTATGTCTTTGGAAGGAAACATCAGCACAGAAAACAGCAACACAATCTTTATATAATTAAAAATAATTGTATGATTCCAAAGGCACTGTAATAATGTTCTTTCTTCATCTATCATTAAAAGCGCTGTAAGAAAATCAGTGAGCGAGATTTAGGTGTAACTCCAGATAGTCACGCACATGTTATGTGTCCAGCAGGGGCATTTGGAAGAAGGCTTAAAACTCTTTTCCTTTAAGGTGGTAGATTTGGCAAGTAAAATCAGGAAAGGTGTTGTATGTATCTTCCATTTTTTATTTTGCACAGACTAGACTGTGGAAAACTTCCTGTTAGAGAATTAGAAGTGCATTTGTCCACTGCTATACGCTCCTTACCAAAGGAGATTGATAAGCCCAAGTCAGAAATGATATCTGCAGTGCTTCAGTGTGATATTGGCATAGCACGAGCTCAGTTCTCATTTTGTGATGCGCTGAATAGCAAACTGCGCTGCCTGTAACATTTTACAGTTATTCATTAAACACATCAAGGGCAAGTGTGGATGTAGTGGTTTGGGATTATTAGTGAGCTGCTTGTCCTGGAGGAGCAAATCAGCCCTGTCACCAGTACACACGGGATCAGCATATTTTTAGTATACACACACATCCCGTACCAACAAGCGGAATTAAGTGTCCGCTGTAATCCTCGTGGCATCACTTTTTTAGGCTTCTTCCAAGAAGATTTTACTTGAAGCAGCCTTCGTTATTGGCTCTCCCTAATCCTGGTCATCTTTCACTGACTCCTACACAGTTGTTTAATGTTGAATTTAATAAATGCATTTGAATTAATGAGCTATTTTAGGCAATATTTTAATGAAAAGGATGTGAGCTTGAGAACTGTCAGAAGACAAAACACTGGTTTATTAGAAACTTAAGATGATAGTTATGTAGCAGTTATGTAGTCAGTAAAATATGGAAATTAATTCATGTTCACTGGGATAAAGTTCACACAGTGTAACACCGAAGCTGATGTATACTACATGATGTATGCTGTGATATTGGGATCTCCATAAAAACAACTCTTTGTATTTTAGAGTCACGCACTGATGACATTACGAGTCTTGACCTCATGTTAGGGCCTTGTAAGCTCAGAGTGGAACTTGCCTGTACCAGGCTTGGCACTGCCTGGCTGCCAGTGCCTGTGGCATGGATGAAACCTTGCAGGTAATTCCTGGTTAAAAGCAAGACAGAACTATTCTGAAGTGTTACAGAAAGTGAATTTCTTTAATTCTCTATGTAATAAAACCCCTCGGGGCCTCTCGTCACCATATCTTTGAGAACATGGGTACCTTTGGGGATTACACAGAAAACTTCTCTTTTTCCTCAGCTTGCCTAGAACAGCAGTGTCATACCTGGCAGACCTCTAGCTGATGTTCCACTTCAGCTCAGGAACACACATTCAGGGAACTCTGCATGTCAAATTAAGCTTTCTAATGGAGATGGGTAAAACATTTTAATAACATTCAAATTAAATTTATGCTAGTCAGACCATTTTTGTATTGTATTTTCCTGACCATTTTTCCCATGATATTAATGAAGACATTACCTTAGGCTTATTCAAACAAAAGTCAAAATATAGCAAATACAATGCCATAGCATTTTCTTAAGCTAAAATTAGTGATACTTAAAGATCTAAAATTAATAATACTTTAAAAATATTTTCCCATAAAACTGATTCTGTCATAATTCTAAGCTCTATTCTGCATTATTTCATCTAGTAGCCAGTTCAGGTTCTCTTTACCTGGTATGGTGTACTTCACTGAATTGTTTTGTCAGATGCTGTCAAGCCAACCTACCATTGTTAAAGAAAATCAAACTAAATCATTTTGGCATGAGCCTTCCAGGAATAAGGCACAGAATATGAAGGGTTTGATGAAATCAAGGATTTGATTTCAATATTGTAAAAGACTGCCTGTCAAAAATGTATTACATTCTTTCAAACAATTTTGAATAAATAAACGTGTTTAAAATTGTGACAGTACAATTTAGATAAAGTTTTGGGAGATTATTTTTGAATTATAATAACTTGAGGTAAAACAGTACTTGGAGTGTTCCTACTTAAAGAGAAGAAAATCTCTGAATTCTAATGGTACATAGAACTGAAATCAAGTAATATGTTCTATACAATATGTGGAATTTGAGAACATTTACGGTTTGTGAATATGTGAAGAAGTTTAGTTTGAAATCACCAGATTTTTATTGTGTAATACTAAATAATGTGGATTTCTGTATATGTTCTGAAGATGAATACAGGGAGGTACCATTAACTTTTAGACTGCAGATGAAGATTTGTACTGTCGTGACATTTATTTCATAAACTGTATTTGTTTTATGGGTTGTTTGACATTATGCAAGTGTAACATGAGGGTTTCATTCAATTTTTCAGAACTTTAACGTTTAAATCATCATACATCTGCAGTTCCTTGCCAGTAGACTAAGCTCATATATGTTTGCATTTAAATAATTATGTTGTTTAGAAATATTTATTCCATAATTGTGTTGTCGCAGTGGAAGAACATGCAACAAAGCCATTAATGCAATTAAAGGTCACTTGTTCATATTGTAATGGACTGCTCACTCACAGTATCTGTGTTAAGGGTCAGCACTGCAGCATGAAATGGATTGGCCTTGTTCAGCCTGTAAATAAATGGGTCAATTTATCTTGTATTTGCCAGACAACTGAAGGAGTTGACATATTCTCAGTTTCTTAGCACTAGAAGAAAGGTAGGCTGAAGAGATGTTTTGTGTTGGTTGGTAAAGATCAAAAATTCTTTTATTTACAAGTGTTCTGTTTTTGCGCTAAAAAAAAGTGCTTTTTTAAGGTCTATGGATATGTTGGAAAGATATTGACTGTGAGTATTTAAGAAGCAAAAAGAGTTAAGCAGCACATAGTAGTTCTCAGCAGGAACTGAATGCTACTTCCATTAAATGTTGTCTAAAATGCCACCGAATTTGAATAAAAATATGATATTTCATAATTGCATGGTACTCTCACTTTGCAAACAATAACGGATTCAATCCTGATGCTACACAGTAAAATATATCTCTGGATTCTATACATATCTTTAAATGCAGGAAAATAAAAATGAAAGTCAGGTTTTCCCAGTCAAAGACCTATGTCATACCTGAACCTCACTGAAATGTATTGATGCAGGAGTTCAGAACTGTCACTGGAAAAATGGGAATTAGATAATTTCATGGATCAGCGTCAAAGAGTTGGGCAACCATCTGTGTCTTCTTCTTTCAGAACTGTTTGTTGTACTTTTGATTATTTATCTTCCTATACAGAGAAGGGACTCTGTAAACTAGGGGACTGTAAGAGCCTCATCTGAAACCTGGAAAGGTTAAAACATCATTTTGTGGGAAAACAGTGCCACGAAGCAAAACATTTGCTGTGACTAGTAACAAGCTTAATCAAACAAATTCTAAATGTTTTTAATTTCAAGTTTGAAAATTGTAGCTTAAGGGTTAGTATTTCCAGTCTTATGAAAAGCTTAACATTGATTTTCAGTGTTACCTTCTTCAGAGTAAAAGTTTGGATTTGCCTGGCATGACCAAGCAAGAGTTCAACCCCTTTCCACAGGAGTCCTTCCTCCTGAAGAAAGTGAACAGTAATTATGTTGTGTAAAATAACTAAAACTTTGCATCAGTGTCTATAGATAAATAAGTAAATAACTTAATCTTTGCTGTCAGCCCAAACCAGCCATAAGGTACGTGACTTTCAGAAAACAGCTAGTGATGCTCTGTGAAAATAATTCATATTAAATGCCTCATTTCAGATATTAAAGGTTTGGGAAAACCATGTTTTGTAGCTGATAAAAAGAATTCATGGGATCTTCTTCTGTCTTGCTTTGAGCCTGTTATAGCAAAAATTACTGAAGGATTTTTACTTGGAGATTCATAAAATTTGTATGATCTGTGTATCACAAAGTAGGTATGAGAAGATAGACTTGTATTTTCTACCTTATGAGCTACAGATCTTTGGGCATATGAATTCTCTGCACAAGAGAAAAAAATTTCTGTTTGCATCTAAAAAGTGCTTGCTATTCTTAAAGTAATCTAATTGCTTGATATTTAAATCGTTAAGGTCTTCAGTAATCCTTGCTAAGCGTCTCTGCATTCACTTGTTCTGAAAAAGACTTGTGCAGGAATGCTTGAGGTAGGCAGCTTGAGCGTGATAGCTGAATCTTGAGCGGCCTGCTAAGTCTCCATCAGATACCTGGAATATATGTGGGCTTTTGAGATAGGGCCTTGATTACATTTTTTTTTTTAAATACATGTGATATGCTTGAATAATAGCTGCATGATGACTTGCCTTGCCATTGGCTCAGAGCTGTGATGGCCCAACAGGCGTAACTACAGCAGCTGCACTCCTACGTTCTTAGTCAAGGCCTACAGTGTTCTGGCAGACTATGATTTTTGGATGTGCATTCTTACTTGCTTTTATTTGTGAGCCAACAAATAATTAGATGAACAAGAGGAAAAAATTAGGCAGGGTGCAGCCTGCACTCACGATCAGCCCAAGGCCTCCTCCCGAAACCAGCCACAGTCTGTACCTGTCTTGACGCAGTGTGCAAAGAATGAAATAAACACAGCTACATTTTATTTTCAGCTCTTTTATTACATGGTGTTTGTTATCTGTTGGTTGCATCTCTTCTCTGTTTATTAGGTTTTTAGTAATATGCTCCTTAATCGATAATCACTGCGGTCATAGACTCAGGTCTGCAATCTGAAGCCCCTCAGGTAACAACATATGCCTCTTAACCAAGTACTTCTCACCTTTTGGTATAAGACTTTGTAATTCTGTGTGAATTGCAGGTTTCCCGTGCTGCCTCAAATGCCCTTTCAAAAACCTTTTGCTACCAGAGAGTAATGAGAGGAGCTATGTGAGTTATGGCTGCTGTAATATAAGGAAGAATGGTGCTGCTTCTAGGATGAGTGTTATTAAGAGACACGAACAAGTTCTTTATGTGTAATTCTTGCTACTGTTTAAAATAAGGGATTAATAAGAAGAAAATGTAATATTTGTGTTTAGATCTGATCCTCAACAGTGCCATAGCCATGGGCTGTTTGTGTTCAGTCTACATCATCTAGGCTAAAAATAGCCTTCCTGTCATCTTATTGGCAGAGGTTTAGCTACTCCTTTAATTCTCTTTAAAAATGGATAGAGAGAAAGACAGCATAAATATTGAATATGTGCAGATACACCAGTAAGTAACTAGCAGGAGACTCCTGATGCTTTGAACAGCTTTCTGGTTAAATGGAATTCAGGTTTTGCTCAAGTGAAGAGGCATTTTGTAATTGAGGATCACTATTAAATGTATTAGGCTAATCTTTATTTTTGTTTTATTGATTAACTTTATTTTTATTTGCATCTACTTAGCTTTTGTTCTTTTTAGGTTTCCTTTGTATATTGATAAATGACTGATGAGGTATTTTATTTCTCATCAGTTAAATTTAAAGCCACATTATTTCTGATCTTTTTTTTTTTAATAAAGCAAGTAGAAAGACAACCAACTACTGACTGCTAAAATATTGTGAAATAATCAGAAAAATTATGAATTTTATGGATTTGTTTTTTTTTCATGACCTTAGAAAATACCGAAAGAAGAACTGGCTTGTCCTTGTTCTGTCTTCAGAAAACATGAGCTTCTTCAGAAGGTTTCAGGACACCAGTTACAAGTACAGAAAAGGCACAGTTCTGTGGTGGACTTTGGTCTGTGTTGTCTTTTTCCTGATCTTAACAGGATATTCTGGCTTTGAAAAAGCCACAAGAATTAGATTCAGATTTCTCAAACTCCCCTAAACCTACAAAGGAAAATTTTTGCTGTGTTTGTAGAGAAAGGCTTAAAGGTAGAAGGACTGCACTGAAAGGATTTTGTCAGTGGATTGCTTATATATCCTTCTATTAGAAGCACATTTTCCTGTGTAGTCTGAACTAAAAATTACACACATGGCATGAGCTGAGCTCTTCTACTTCTCCAATCTTTTTGCCTCTCACCTACGCCCACCATGGTGCGTATTTGTATCCTCTGTGACATTATTCTGCACTCTCAGCTTGGGAATTGTCTGTGTTCACTCAAATATGCACGTCAGGGTTACTTTATTGCAATGTTTGTTCCTTGCTATTTTTGGTTTCTGGAGTTTGTGTTTTGAAAATTGCTACCAATTGAGTTGATTCAATAGATCAGCATTTCTTGAAGGCAGACTAGGAGAAGATCTGTTGGAAAGTAAGTTATGTTAGCTACTGATGTTATGGAAGGTTGTCGGTGTTGTTTCTTAAAGCAAGAGAGAAACACTTGATGTTGCATTTTTTACATTAGAGCACCCAAAGTAAGGTGGATAGTTGCATTCCATCTGTTGTACATGCATTTCATTAGGACAGCCAGGGAGGTGTTGATCAGTTTTCAGAACTGATCATCAAAGAGAGCATTTCTGGGAGAAGATTGGGCATAACTGAAGTGTTTTTATAGATGCAATGTAGACCCCTGGTAAAAATTTTTATAGATGTAGCAGAATTTGTACAAAGCCAGTACTCAGTCAGAGTTCATATTTTTAATGAGAGAAATATCACCATTAATATGAAGTGTTTGGTTAATGTATATTCCAATGATTTTATGGGTGTTTTTAAAGGGTGTTTTTTTGTCCTAAAAGAATGAATGTGACTCCACACAGAATTATATTCCTAAAAGATTTAATGTTTTCAGCATAAGAAAAATATTGTAAAAATACTTCCTATCTTGAAAAATCAAACCAGCTATTCTTGTTTCAAGTTTCATCTAATATATTGTTCTGTATGGCTGTATGATAAACACTTTATTCCTTGAACAGGAATTAAGAGTAAAGCTGCCAGGAAGGGGTTTTGTTGTCAGAGTTGTTCCCGCCTCATGTTTTGTAAGAGATTTCATGGTCCCATTGTAAAGAGTGGATGATTTAAAACGTGTTCCCAAGATAAACTTTCCCATTGTCATTAATGAGGATGGATAATACTGAGTGACAAGTGCATTAGGAATGACACAGAAAGAGCTGTTAGATTTGTCAGAGCGTATCACTTCAGGCAATGAAACTTGAGGACATTCTCTTTTAGCAATTTTTTGCTATTTATTGAAGAGCCAAGACTTGTGATTGCTCACACAGGTGGATTTTACTGTGTTGTTCATTAAATATTTAGATACCTTTGCAAAGGTAAAGGTGATAAATATCAGCATTGTACTCTGCTGCGAGGAGTTCTGGAGGGTACTTTGCTTAGAATCAATTCAACAAAACAAATATACCTTTTATTTGTCTTAAAAATGCTTATTTGGTGAACGATTTTTTGATGTGCCATATTTTTACTGAAAGGAATATTTAACATTATGTAATAAGATGTGCTCTAAAATATCACAGGGCAGCTTCTGGGATAGAGCTTTAAAATTAGGACACTTCACAAGTAATTTACATTGACTTAAAAAAAAAGATGTATTTCTCCGTAGAGAAAGACTTTTTAAATATTTATCTGTGAATAATTAATAATGTATGAATTTTTCTGGTGTTTAAAATCTTTCCAAACTACAACATGCCTATCAATTTCCATTTTGAACATACAATTGGTCACTTTTTCGCCTTGATTCATCTTGCCTGGCTGCCAACCAAATTTTGCCTCTGTATACCTTCTTGACACTAATAATGACTGAGTTTCTGTTCGTTTGCGTGCAAGATTTCCCAAGCGGCAGTTTGGGGCTGGGATAAACTATCTATCATGATTGCGTACAACTAATCTGCCTCAACCAAACCACCCAATGATTGAAATTACATTTGACAATTCACCTCTCCTTGGCGTGCCTGAGGTGAACATAGCTACAGACCATCCCCGGAAGGGCATAGCAGCTCTTCCATATGTTGGGGAGGATCCTTTTATTTGTGTCAAGAGACTTTTAGCAAAGCATGTATAGGCAGAGAGATTTTTTTTCTTAGACTTCCTTGTTTTCAAAAACATAGCTGCTGCTTTCTCCTAACCTTATTTTTGTGAAACGTTTTCTGATTTTTAATTCATTAAAACTGTTAAGCTCTTTCTCTAGGCTTAACCAATGCAATATGGAATGTATAGGAGATTAAAAATTCAAGAGGTATTTAAAGCGTCATGTTTTGTTTGTTAGAACATTACACTATTAATAGACCACATGCTAGTCAAATATCAAACAAGATGCCTCTTTCTGTGCTGACCTTTACCAAAGCTTACACCTGCTTGGAGCATTTTGTTAATACAGAAATTAAGAAAGAATGACAAAGCAAAATCTGCTCCGCCACATAAAAAACCTTTTAATTATTTTCCAGATTACAGATTTATTCACATTGTGTATACTTACTGGTTTGAATAGCTGTCTGTGCAAATATGATCAGACAAAACAGACCTTTTATTTCTGGGTAAGATTACTCAAATTGTCTT
This sequence comes from Pavo muticus, assembly GCA_016647715.1. NCBI lineage: Eukaryota > Metazoa > Chordata > Aves > Galliformes > Phasianidae > Pavo > Pavo muticus. The sequence continues at coordinate 2,458,690 of JACDJE010000096.1, read as the reverse complement.
CAGAGTAAGAAAGCTTTCTGATTTTTGATAATTATTGTCCTTTTTGTATAAGCTCACTTTTATAATAATCATTTAAGTAGTAGCGTATGTCATCAGTAATGCTGCTTTTCATTGGTAATGTGTATGATTCGTTTCATCAGATGTAATTACTTCATTTAAATACAAAGTTACTGAATAGTTAGTATAATAAAATTTCCTTCAGGAGGGGGGATCATCTCTTTGTGGTTTTCCGTTACGGTTCCAGTGTGTTGAGTTAAAAGATGCACTGTTTTGATAATCCAAATGGAAAATACTGAAGAATTGCATTCTGGAATGTGTATCAATTTCCCACTGCTTTCTGTAGCAGCATGTTTTGCCGTATTCGTGTGTTTCAACAGAAGCATAAAGATCTGCAGTCAAATTGTCCTTTTAAATAAGCACAGTCCATTGCTGCTGCTGAAAAGGGGAATATCATTGGTTTTCTCATAAAGGCGTGACTATCAGCCTGATTCTGACACATCAAGTCATACTTCTCTCCTTTCTTAAAACTGAAATACATTTTTTCTAGCACTTTCATTCAGCTGATTAGGTTCAAGCTACATCAGTAATCTTTTTCAAGTGCTTGGCAGCTGAATATAGTATATGCACTGATCTTAGCTGGGAGGAGGAAGCTAAGTAACATTGCTATCATGCATTCTGTACTATTTACAGACAACATGTCCAGGAGAATCAGGACCCTGTTGCATACATAAATCATTATTCTTACTAACCAGCTGATCTGAAAGTAAGGAAGAATAGCTTAGCCACACAGCCACGTTCAGTTGACTTGTTACAGTGGCAATGCACTAAATATATCCATAATTTTTGTCCTACCGTCAATGTTTATTATAATTGATTTTGCTCTCAATCCTTTTTCTTTGTGTGTATGTATGTAACCAACACTGTGCTCTGTGTGGATGGAGCTATCTCTAAACAAGTCTTCATGCATGCAAGAAGCAGTATTGCCAATGATTGGGCTGGTAGCCCAAGCAGAGCACCAACATAACCACAGCTGTTTGCGTCATATTGTCCCAGTATGCTCATGTTCTTTGCAGTAGCTATTCTGTTTCTACATGATTCCAGAACTTTTTTTTCTCACTTGGGTAGTAACTATGAATTCTTAAAAATCACTTATTCAATCCTTACTCTGGGATTTGAGATTTCCTTGTGTATTCTTTCTTGTGCCATCAGAGAATTACACTATTACTTGGCATAATTACCTTTCTCCTATACGACCATAAATGATAGTTCTTGTCCACATCTGAAGAAATAGTTACCAAAATAAATAAATAAATAAATAAATGAAATTGCCAACAGACTGCTCAAATGAAGTATCACAATGCCATTTACTTAGACATTTTTAATTCCTATGGAAAATCTTACAAATCTTACATTACAATAGTTCACAGGTTATTTTTAAAAAATAAAGATCATGGCAATCTGAGATATTTTATAAAATGTTTTTATTTCTAAATCTTGAAACATTTGACAATTGCTGATTCTTGAAAAACTGTCTATTAAAGAAGAATTATTTTACTTGTGACTACCTGCAAATATATATCTTCTTGTCTTGATCAAATTCTGTTTGTTATTGTGAGATTTCAGTAATTTCTGATTGCTTTAGATTTTCTTTTCTGGTTTCAGTATTCCAATTATGATTTCTTTGATACTTTCAATGCAACAGTTCCTTGTCTATCTGGAGAGATAAGTGACAGCTCCTTTCTGGGAGTTCTGAGCAGCAGTGACTGAAAAGGCAGATCGCTCGTTTTATAATGAGCAATATGACTGTACTACAGTTTTGTCTTCTGCTGTATCAATTGCCCAAGAAAGGTTTGTGACTTGTGACTTCAACCAAGAAAATAAGATTAGTAATACGTTAAATACATGATAACTTGCCCATCTGTATTTTCAGGGCTAAGTTTGTGAACCATATTCCCTAACAGTTAGTCTTAAAGCAAAGATTTTTTATAAACCTCTGTACTGAAGTGGTCAAAATGCTTTGTAACTGTTACCTGCACCAGTTTTGTTAGCAAATAGGTCACTTTGTCCTGATACGTGCTGGTAAAAGCCTCTTGTATTTATCGTAGGTCTGAGTTTTGAAATTACTGAATATTGATTAATTTGTTAGCATTAGAAGCATGATTTCCTGTCATGTAGTACTTTCCTATCATTTGGGTAGGGCTTGCAGTTTTACGTAGTTCATTAAGCATAAGTATGCAGTACAGCTATTTTTCATATCTTAATAGGTATTTGAGTAAGGTGTACATTGTAAAGAAAAGTAGAAGCTGCCTAAAATGAGAAAAATAAATGTTTTTTTAAAAGCAAACTTAAAAAAAGAAACAACTTATATATTAAAAATAATCTTGTCAGCTTTATACACTTAAATTTTTTACTCATCCTCTCACATCCAGCAATGCCCCTATTGCCAACTAGTTCTGGCTTTAGAATCTTTAAATGTGCTTACATGCAGTTATATTAGTCATTGAACATTGCATATTGATGAATAAAGACGAAAGTTTGGTTATTTGTAATTTTCTCCGAGTAATTTCTCTATATTTATATAAATGAGATCATTAGATAGCACTGGGTAAAGTATTTATAGGCCAAAAAAAGTTATTTTAGTAAAAAAAAAAAAGGATTTCCATGTATTTTTGTGTTCCTTCAGTGATACACATAAGTACATTTATAATTCAGGCATCTAAACCATTGCTGACATTGTCTTTAAGTGCTTGCGCATTCTAATGTAGCACACAGTATGGCACTCATAAGTGGAGCAATGTATCACTGGGCCTTCCCACTGGAAGTGAAGTCAGTAGTGCCCAAGGTGGATCATAACACTTGTCTGACCTGAGTGCCCTTTGTGCATGGCATTTTATGCTTTAAAAACATCTTTATGCTGGAAAAACATATTTCCCGTGTGAAGGTGATCCTTATAGGCAGACTTCAATTAGGATGAAATTGTTACTTGCAAGACCAGTAAATGTATGTTTCCCAACCTCAAATTAAGTATTACCTGAACATTTTTGTGTATTCTTAAGTGTAAGGGTGCATAGTAAACTTACTTATCATAATCTGGCTCTATCTTTCTGTAATAGATTTGGGATTGCTAGGCCCTATGGATATTCATACCTCCTAAGTAACTATAGCAGTTGTGACAGCAGTGAAGCTACTGTTGAGAATTCTTCAAGACACAAAAACATCATAAACAGCAGATAAAATTGATGCAAATCTAGTCTGTAATTCAAGGAAGGCTTCCCCATCAATTTCCATATCTACGCACACTGTGGTGATTCATAACAGCTTTGTTATTGTAGCGGCAAGACGAGATCATTACAATGCCTTTGTATTACAGAAGCATAATTTTAAAATCCACTTGAAATGAAATTATTGCTTTCAGAAACTGAAAATAGAATAGATTTTAAACTTCCACTTAAAAAAATAATAATTTTTATAAAAGAGACTATGTAATTCTCTCTGCCATGTTGACGAAACTTTACGTATTATCCATCCTTTAAAAAATACTTCATCAGCCACGTGTAATTGCTGTTCCTGAGATGTGACAGATGTTAGAAAAGTATTAACTAAAACTTTTCATTGACTGAAGTGTAGTACATAAAAAATTACCCAAAAAAAACCTTTTTTTTTTTTTTTTTTGCAAACAGAGAGCTACTTACACAAATCTGTACTGCAGAAACTGCTGTCTGTGAGACTGAGCAGCCCCTGTATTTCCATTGCAAATGGAATCAATAGAAAGTTGCATGAGCATCCCATTGGTATGTCTATATAAGACATATCTATTAGGAAAAATAAGATCATCTGAAAGTAAAATAATAGTAGAAGAACTTGTTTGCCGTAGGGGATCTTAGAATCATAGAATGGTTTGGGTTGGATGGGACCTTTAAGATCATCTAGTTCCAACCCCTCTGCTATATGCAGGGACACCTTCTCTTGGTGGATTGCACTACAACTTCAGTTGAGACGGAGATACTTCAATGTCTGCAAAGTTGACCCAAGGAATTTGGCTGATATTCTTTTCAGTTTTTTTCACAAGAGCAGGTGCCCAAACAGACATCATATTAAATGGTTCTAATATGTCAAACATACTAATTTTTTAATTGTATGAAAAAAAAAAAAATAGCATGGATATATCAAGAGAGAGACATCTTTTTGGGTGGCAAGGAATTTATTGAATTCAGCAAGCATTTACATAGTAGTTTCAGAAAGCCTTGATGAATCAAACCAATTATTTTCCCGGTGGTCTCTCCAAAAGTAAGAACTCTGAAGCATCTGGCATGAAAATTAGTTTCCCTCTCTGTCACATCTTCACCTCAACAGTACTGGAGCCATTCTTGTTCCCTGCCATCATTTTTGAGACAAGGCAAAAGCGAAGCTAGCCAGAGCTTAAAGGTTCTGATATTGATGTTCTCAGAGACACACTGCTGCCAAATGATTCGAAGAAAAAGTTGGTTCCTGCAGGTGACACTGAATTCCTCTGTCTACCTTCATAACGCTTTGATGAATCATTGTAGGAGTCATGATAGGAAAATCCAAGTAATCTTGCACTTTGGACAAAGACTCCAGAAATTGGAATGCTTTTAGCAGCTGGATTAATGCTTTCACTTCTTTACTGCTACGCTTGATTAGCAACCAAGCTCTCTTGGCTTGCTATGAATATGAACTCATTAACAAAAGCAAACCAGATAGTCAGTCTTATGTCAAAGGGATTCAAAGGAGGATTCTCTGGCCTCAGGATGGAAGTTCAACTGACATCCAGAGCTTCAAGCTGCGTCAAATGCTGCGGGCACTGCCACTGTTTTCTGAATTCCTTAGCAACATCGGAGTCCTTGTAACTTGTTGGTGTTGATTTGCCAAAAGAAATGCAATCTCTGGTTGCAAAACTACTGTTTGATGAATTGTTTCATTCAGCTCCACAATTGATGAAAGTTCCACATAACATTAAATATTCTAGGCTTATCCTTAGATGTCTTTGCTTCCTCCCAGAGCCCATGAAGACAAAGACAGAAAAAAGCTTTTTGCACAGACTGAAGCCTGTTCCTCATGAATATTCAAAGACTTGCTTCAATCACAAAGAACAGAAAAACATATCAATCCAACCACTTATATTGATACAGGGCTACTGATTTGAGTGTTTTATCAAAATGCTTCTCCTCCTCTTGACAGAAATCTAAGAACCATTTCCCTTTATTAGATTTTTCCCCTTTTCTTCTTTTGCTGCTTTAGCATTTTTTGGAGGCAGGCCTACTTAGTACCATCAAATCTTGTTGCGCATTATATGAAAGGGATGGGTTATGGATACTGTCGCCATTACTTGCTCAGTTCATTTTGTCTTTCTATGGTTACACAGTCTCCATGTGCAATAATGTTTAGGGACCTTAAACATAAAAAGCTGCCAAGCCTGCACTCATTCTAAAAGCAGCAACTCCTTGAAAAGTTAAAGTGGCAATACATATGTCCAGTATCTTCAGTTGAAAGCATTTTCAGTTCCTTCTTTCAGCCACGTTGCTTATGCTAAGCTGTGTCTCTGCTCCAGAGTGAAGAACACAAACTGGCAGACTGATAATTGCACCAAAATTCCACATCAGCTCTGGTCCTCAGAGAACAAAATTCCTGGGTAGTCTAGAAGTCAGAGTGGTAGGAAACATTTGCACAGAATTTCATTCCTATTTTTGAAGCTATGTCAGCCAGACAGGAGTACCATGTGATATCATTTGATGAGAAGCGGTGACCTTTGGGCTGGGACACTGAAAGTTTGGAGATGGTCTGGTAAAAAAAAACCTGCCAGGCCAAGACTGGAAAGCTTCATCAATTGAGGTAAGGGCTACGGACAGCCTGACTGAGTAGAGGTCTCAAACAAAACGTCTGTTTGCCTGGGAAATCAACCAGAAGTATTTCTAAGCAAGATGTTGCTCTGTGCCTCTGAACACATTTCTGGTTTCTGTGGCCAGATTTAAGCTTTCTCTCATCCATAAGGTCTTTGAAAGTAGGACAAAGAGATTCTGGTAATGATGATTATCCTTGTCTGATCAAGGTTCTCTAGTTATTGAGTTCTCTATCAGTTACCAGTTCAGATCTCTGCCCTCATTTCTCCCATCTTTCTCACAGAACTCCAGGGCTTTTGGTATCCTAAGCCATGCCCCATTCAACAGCACAGATGAGTAGATCTCATTGCTAAAGTAGGCCTCTTCTTTCTTTGCAAGGAATATGCTCTTCAGCATTAAGAAGGACAATATATTGCTTTGTAAAGAGAAGCAGATTCAGTTATTGTCAGAAGTCTGTCGTCAAAACTAGATCAGTCTCTGTCCTTCTGGTCTAATGGTTAAGGCTAAGGGAGTCTCCATGGTCCCATATCTTAGTTGGACATCAAATTTCTCCTGTTCTAACTGGCAGCAGCTTCTGTTTCACCATTTTTCATCCTTGTTTAGCTTAAATAGGTTTGTAGTCTGATGATGAAATTTCTATTCAAAATATGTTGTGATGCAAATCTAGCTAACTATAGGAAGGGAAAAGAAATAAAAGAAATAACTTTTTATTCTTTGCTTCTCCCAATCTATTCAACATATTAAATAAAGAAAAACAACAGCCTAGGCTACCACCATCTCTTACTGTCTTGCTGTACAAGCTCTTTATGTTTTATTCCAATTCTTATGTTTGTAATTCTACTGGTTTGATTTTGCTATCTCATCTTTATAGTATTTTTAAGTCTTCCTACATTTTAATAGTATTTACTTCAGAGTGTTTCTTCTGAAAGTTCAGATATTATTCCTTGAAGCCCCTTCATGGGGCAAAAGTATCAAATTATTGTTATTGCCATTATAAATACCACTGGTGTTGTTTGTTTGTTTGTTTTTAATGTGTGTTTATCAACACTTTCAGCAGATTAATAACTGTTCAGTTTTTCATTCCTTTTGCAATTTTTTAACTAATTTTTCTTCCTGTATCAGCTCATTTTTGCACAGTAAAGGTAAAGACTTGAGACTGGAGAGAAGCAAAAGGGCTGCAGGAAGTTAGCAGAGAACTTTGGGATAACTGAAATTTGTCAAGGACAAAGCTGAATACTGGAGAAGGTGAGGCTGTTTTAGGAGAAGACACAAAAGCTGTGGGGTTTCCCATGCTTTGGAGATGTGGCTCTCTCCCTCTCTTGTAAAAGTTCATTTTCCTGAGACTATGTCCTTCTCCAACATCCTCTTAGGAACCTTCAGTCTCTTTTTTCTGTAAAGTTGCCTTCTAAACCTTTACCAACCCCTGCAGCACACACACTCTGACCCTGCCTCTAATCCTTTGGCTGCAGCAAGAATAGCATTTTACAGCTCTATTAGGATGAGACTGTGAGAGCTGTTCAGGCTAATACTGTTGGTCTTATCTTCTTAAGCAGAGGCAAAAGTCAGTAACTTGCTGTGTTAGGATTTCATCAGCATAGCCTAAGTCTTGATTTAGCTCAGCATGTAAGTTCAGTGAAAGAAGAGGTTTTCATAGAAGAGGAAATTTTTAACGTATTCTTGAAGGAGTATAATGAGATACTTTTGTAAATTTTCATAAGATCATCCCCCCCCAAAAAAAAAGATTTCACAAATAGCAAAGTATTGCTATCTAAGAGATGGTATCTAAACTGATGTTAAATTGCAAGGTCCTTTAAAATGAAGAGGTTTATATTTGCTTCATAGTAAAAATGGGGATAATAGATGGATTGGTGTTCCTGACCTAAAGACCACACTAGGAAAATAATCTTTGCAATAGTATTTAGAATATGCCTGGATTTACTAAGACTGTAAAGAAAAAGACTGCAGAGAAATTGTTCAGGTATTGATGAGGGAAGGATAAATTACATGGTCTGAGGAGAAAATTTGCATACCAGGAGTGTTCTATGGGAGGAACTGTTGTTTTCGTCTTAATTTTTATGATACTTTTAGGAAAGAAGTTGTCGCAATCTGAGTTTGCAGGGTCTAAGCACGAGTGTTATACAATTAGGAGTTATCATACTACCTGTTACTACATCTTCTGGTGTCCATTGTCATAGCTAGGTTTAGGAAAGTCGTGGATCTGTTAATGGTTTTTGGATACATCTTTTCTTCTGCCTCTTGTTTCGGTTCCTTGGCTTGTCTGTCAGCTTTCACTTGGTGAGTTATATGCAAGAATGTTGTGACTACCCTGACTGCTAATGTAAATTTGATTGAAGTCTCGTGTGATTTAAAAACATGGTTGTCGTGAAGAATGTTTTCAGAAACACACAACAACCAATGTCAGCTAGATCCACATGTCCTGCTAGCTGGAACATAAATGAGTCATAAAAACCAAGTAACATAAAAATGAAATGTAACTGATTTGTTTCTTGACTGGACTATAAATAATACTCAAAGTACTCAGAAACCAGTGGAGAAAAATGTGTAGGAATATCAGACTTGGCATTGTAGAATTCCAGTGATTACTGGAATTACCAACCCCTATACCAAATGGTAGAGGACAGCATTATCATGCCAAAGTCCATCATGGATGTAGAGTCCAAGGTATTCTAATCTAACATTGAGAATCAGCCTTCTCTTCTGGATTACTCTCTTTGGAGGATCTATGTTTTGACTGTAGGTAGTTTCCATGTAGTCTTTTGTTCTCCTGAATAGTCTCTGTGGATACTTCCATGCTTGGAACTCAGAAGAATCTAGAAACTTGTCCAGGGTATGAATCATTTGTGTGTGTGCATGATGATGCAGTGAGTGGAAGCAAATAAATCACTCCAGGTCCTGTTAGGTGCAAAGGCTTCTTTCTGTGATGTATATGAGTTTGTCTTCTATCAATAGGGCATAAATGTAGTGAGAGAAAACATTAGAGCAGAAGATTAAAGGGATCAGATATGGCAAGGCTAAACACTTGCTAAGGTATGAAAGAGAAGAGAAAGGAAAAGTAACCAAGGTTCAGTGATATATGGTTAAGATATGAGGAAAGATGGCAACACTAAATACAGAAAATGAGGATATAAGGCATGACCATTTCAAGGCTTCAATTAACATGACTACCTTTATAACAAGTTTTTAATTCAGTCTTTTTCTAACAGTGTTAAGAACAGGTTAGGAGTCACCTTTGCCTAGCAGAAAGGTAGTGATGGTAATTCACTAAAGACAGTGTGTGTGGTATTTGTAACCACAACGCCGTACAGCTGTAATATTTGAGAACAGTTGTTCCGCTCAGATGTCTTGGTTTGTCTAGTAGATTTGTCTAGATTTGTCACATCTTTAGAAAAACTAAAGTGCTGTCTCAGTGGTTTTAAATTAATTTGTTCTTGCAACTGGGATTTAACAGTTCCTTTGAAGCAATTATTATTTAGTACAAGTGTATATGAGAAGCTACCTGTCAATGAGTACTTGGGGAATCCTCAGTATGCAGATCACTGACCTGATAAACTGTAACAGCTCCAAGGGAGTTGTTATGGTCTGTCGCATCAATGAGTATTTAGGGACTCTTTAATATGTGGATTATTAGGACAGTAAAAACGTCTGCAGCCCATTGTGTCAGTGCAGCTGTTCCACATGAGCATTAAGATACTGCACAGCCGTACAGAGTGCTGTAGAGAAGTAGTCAACTAAGCTTACGCAGTAGCCACGATTTTATGTTAAGAAAGTGATCTTTTTTAAACATTTTCCCCAAATAATTGAAATGAATCCACAATCCACAATTAATATGAAAAAATGTCTAGCACTGAACTTAAGGGAGAAATTGTTTTTAAATGGTGTTTACATCTAAAGGGATGTTGTGTAGATGAAGCATGAAATTGTAGGTTTTGATGTCAGAATTTTAAACATGATTTTTCCATTTGTCAAAACCTAAAATAAAAACAGTTTTCAAGTACATGCCCTAAAACTGCTGAAAAGCTGTCTGGTTTGTGTTGGTCCCTTTACTCCTCTGTATCTGTCACGGGGGAAGGTGTGGAAACATGAGGAGTACACATTCATGCTCGTACTGTCAGAAGAAACCCACTATAAACATCCTCAAGGAGTCTGTAAACCTTTCCCTAGTGTTCAAAAACACATCTTAAGCTTAACGTTTCACTTAATATAAGTGAGCAGTGGCAAGAGAGAAGTGTTGTGCATCTCTCTTAGAATTTTATTTCTAAAACAAAAACTGGTCCCATCTCTTGTTTAACCATCCTCTGTACAGTCATCCAGAAGCGTTTAATCGATTGTCCACTCTAATGTATCAGTGAACTAATTGTGTACCTGCACGTTTGGTTTTAGGACCGACAGCGGTGACCGCATTTGTGAGATTTTTTTTTTTCCAGTTTACTAATAGGATGAATTTGAATTTTGCCCTTTCCAAATTCAGATTTGAAGAAGCTGAAGTTTTAGTGGTAGCATTTTAGGCTCTGAATGCTATCTTCTCCTCTTAAACTGAGGCAAGCTGTGAAAAGCAGATTTCTTGGGAGGATTTGTCAGTATAAGTTTACTCCTTTTATATATCCTGAGAGTCTCAAGGCTTCTGAAATTACTTGTCTTATTTGAAAAAAAATCCCATTATATCTATTTCTCCTAGTCTTAGAAAAATAACATATTATAGGTAACTGTTATCACTGTTACCAAATCAAAAATAGATGAAAAGTAAGAACAGTAAAATATTAATAAAATGAGCAAGTCATTGTGGTAGAATTTCATGGTACGATCACATCAAGCAAACTATCAGAATAACCAAATTAAACTGTCTGTATAGGTTATAGCAAGATGATTACTCATTTTGTTAAGAACTCCAGCTTCACAGCTTTTCCAGGGTCAGTTTATGACTAGAAGTTTGTTAAGGACCTGATATTTAAATCGAACTGACTGATGCTTATTTTGTCATCTCAGTGTCTGTTGTAAAATTGAGTTAGGATGGGTCAACTGTAATCCAGTGAAATTCATACCAAAACCACATTTCTAAAATGTACATATGGCCTGCATCCTCTTCGTGCAGAGGTACACAAAACTGTAAACTGAAATAAATGTGGACATGGCTTTGCTTTGTACTTCTGCTTTCATGGCAGAAACGTAGGTGTTTTGTACCCACGTTCCAAAGAAGCACTTGCTGAAGCAATTGTGGAGAAATTTTGAGTGATGGCTTTCGTGATCTGTTAAAGCATACTGATTCTACAAATGTGGCACAGAAGGTTACTTTATGTTTTTACTCAGATCATCTTATAATCAAAACACAGAGTGAAAGCAGATGTGTAAAGTCATAATTTGTAATAGCAGTGAAAACAGCAAATGTTTCAGGAGATACATGCAAGTTATTTTTGTCGATATTATACAACATATGAATAATTCATTATGAAATACAGCTATTATTTATAAATAAATAGCCATCTGCAGCACCATACTTGATATTCCGTAATCCTACTGACATCAGTGAGAAATGTTTTGCATGTCACTAACTCAGCAGAACTATTTTCACGTTATAAGTGCTGCTTCTATTTTAGAAAGTTTTTGGAGGCTGATCAAGAACTTCTTCAGGTTTACATTCAGTATATGTGGAATTAAAAAAAATAATCAATTAGTTTTGTCCGTCAGGTGCCAATGATTGGTGTCACTTGTTCTGTCCCAGAAACTAGAAAGAATGAGGAAATTTTCCATTACTGGAGTGTTAAAACAGCGTATTAACTTCTGCAGTCACTTCTGTGTAGATTTTCAGTCTTTGAGATACTACAGTTCTCTGGGGTTTTATCAAAATGTTAGAGGTAAATTTTAATAAGAGATGATCACTATTTTACTGTGATTCTAAACAAGTTCAAAGTAGTCAAGCAAAAATATCTTATGGCATGAGTGTTACAGAAGTACTACTTATGACACTAATTTATTGTTGATTGCAGGTATTATAAGAACTTGCTTTCTTATAAAATCAGATTATAAAAATGCAAAGCTGATTTAGCTTTACATACCATTCCCTAAGACTTCTCACCTTGGTCTTTCCATTGACTCCAGCCAGTCTTTAAGAGCCAAAGGAACTGGCAATGACAGGTTGGAATCAGCACATGTAGATCTGTGTAGATCCATTGCCTGCAGTCCTGGACTCTGGCTACCTAGCTAAGCTTACTGGTATGGCACGCTGCGCTCTCCCTAGCAAGGAAGAGTTAGAAAGCTCTTGCAATTCATGCTGCTAAATAGCCGTTCCTTGTTATGTCTAATGCTTTGCATAATCTAGCTTGCAGGTAACCAGGCCATGCCTAGGTATTTATCCAAAAGAAAAGGCAAAAATAATATCCTGGCCATCTGCCATGGAAAGTGCTGCTGTGATTCCTGCCACAAGAAAGTTAAGCAGTATTGCATAGATTAATACAGCCCGTTTTCAGTGAGAGAGCCAGTACTTTTGTTTGAGGTTGAAATGGCAGTATTTTCCCGTTTAAGTGCATTTTCTCTTTAAATATGTCACCTACCTTGGTTACGTCTCTGTTGGACTTTTACTTAATCTGTACACAGAAACTGGATCATGTGAGAGACTGTAGCAGCCACTTGTAGAGGCAGAGCTTTATGGCTCTCTGCACATGCATGGTGTTGTGACTGCTCCACTGAGTGGGCTCACATCAACACAGACCATTGGCAACTCCATGTATTGTCATAAACTCCAGGCAATTTGCACAAGTGTTTCACAAGCACCACCACCAGTGCTTGATCTTTGCCTTGGAAAGGGCAAGTACCTCCTAGGTTAATGTGCTTTCTTTTGGTGGCAATTTTCTTAATCACCTTAGAGATTTGAGTCAGGCTGTCATTGGCTGTGGTATCAGCTCATGTAGGTGACGAGAAAGAGGTCTTCCTCTACCAGAACATAAGTCCTACAGATGGTATCGCTCTGTATGAGCCCCATTCCTGAGAATGACAGAGTTGTCACCTACAACTGCTTTCACGTTTCTGCCATGTATTCACTTTAGTATTCTCCCCTGCTTTGGGAAGGCATGCTTCATTTTTTATCCAACAAGGGACTTGTGGTCCTTCCCTAAATTAATGATGCTTTGTGAGAAATATTATTGCTGTAAATACCCATAATGTGTTTGTTCATAGAGACAAGAATTCAAAGGGTAAAAAGAAGCTCTTTACACTGCAACTTCCTCAAAATTTATTGTAAAATGTACGTTTTTATTTTAAGAGATACTGAAATTGAGAGAAACTAAAAGGTTAGGGTACCATTTTATGACTCCTATATGGCATGGATTGGCAACAGCCTTTATAGCTGTTGTTATGACTGAGGGCAAAATCTCTGTAGATAACATTTGTCTATAGGTAGAATGGCATGTAATAGATGGCATACCTTAGTAAATAAACTATTACAGAACAGTTTAATAGAACCTTTCTTTTTTCTGTTTTCCAAATGCTGCTCAACGTAGCTTTTAAAAATGTTGAGAGACACTTCAACTGAGAAATGAAAACTATTTAATAGACTGTGAGCTAAGTGACACATTTGTCATCGTCACATGGACATGCGTAGCCTATTCTGTCTAACAGAACTACCATTTATGCAAATAGGGTGAAGCAGACAGGGGTCTTGGAGTCATTTGTGAGTTTTTCTTTATGAAGGTCTCAATATTTGAAATGAAGTCCAAATACAAACCTGTTATTTAATCACTGTGCTTCACCCACAAATTTTACTCTAGTAAAGCAAGATTACAAAATATTCAAATAATGTTTGTATTCCAAAGTGCCTTCATTTCTGTTTATGTATATACAAAAAATACATTTGTGTAATGTGTATTAAGGATTTGAATAAATGCTTGGAAATGGATTTCTTAATATGCTCATTATGTTTCTGATCCTGCTAATTCTTTAAGGAAATGAAGAAAAAATAATGAAATGATGTTACACAGGTACTTAATTTTTTTTATCTCTGATACTATTCTGGTAATTAATGTCTGGTTTATGCAAACTAGACGATATCTCTTACTGGACACATTACTGTCAAGAAAATATTACTTGCCTTAATTATCAGTAATGAAGCAGGGATAAGCTGCTCACTTAGATATAATATATCTAATGACCTTTCAGCTTGAGGTTGTGATGAAAGGTATCAGTTTCACAAATTATGCCTCATTCAGTTTCTGGCCTTTGTCTAGATTAATGTTTTGAGGATGAGTTTTAAAGTCAGACATAAATTGTGTTTGGTGTTTAAAATTGATTTAGTGTCTTGCTTTTAGTACATCATTTTCTCTCTTATAAATTACACCAAGCCTCATTTTTATCTTCATGTTTCATTATGAAAGTCAATAGTTAAGTCTAGTCTTGTCTTATTAAGTACTGCTGTATATTTTGACAATGGTAACTGGCAGAGGAAAGCTTAAATAAGCGCTGTAACATGAAGGTATAACATGAATTTTAAAAAGCTTGTTATCAGCGACGTTTACTTTTTAAAACTTTTTGATCTAAATTTTGCTTTCTAATTCTTAACATATAATCCAATTTAAAAATGTTATCTTTGTTAATTGTTGTTGTTAGTAGTATTGTAAGGAATTATATAGGTAAAGTTAACCACTTTCATTTTTTTTTCTTTTATGTGCTCTATAATATGATCATCTCCAAAGTATCTGATTAATTGTGTAACTGTGCTAGCTTGTATAGTTGTATGGGAACTGTTGAATCACGGCCTGAACCTCTGATTGACCACCTGAGGCAAGCACTGAGCCAGCCATGGGAGCACAGGTGAAGGCAATTCACCTGTGTGACCAGAAGGGGTGGAGCCTGGCTGCACCTCTCCTAGACCCCATTTAAGGGATGACCGCCACTGAGGAAGGATCTCTTCCTGGAGATTGTTCCTTGTGGAGTTTTTGTGAGTCTACAACACTAGTGAGCACCTTTCATTTATATATGATTATCTTTTCCAATGCAGTAATCTTACCAGCCTAACTTCTCTGTATGCTGTATAACGTCTGTGTACTTATTAACCTTACAGTAGTGAATATTGTTTTCCCTAGGAGATGTTTCCCTATGTCCTGAATGAGTCAGGTCAAAATGAACTTCCACTGATGCAGTGTATTTGGTGAGCCATTTGAGTTGGTGACCTAGATGGGATTCAGGGTTTTTTTTGGGTGATTCAGCAGTGACGTCAAGAATAAGTCTAACAGTACATTTATTCTGAAGGATGGCACAGTGCAGTGGCTTTTAGTAAGTTCTAAAATTTGAGTGTACATCATTACCTTTTAGAAAATAAGCTCTATTTTGTTCCTCTTTTCTGACTAAATCAGTAGAAACTAATTAATATCGTATTGCTCGTACATCCTGCATGTTTGGTTTCAGGTATTTGGATGTAATTTAGGAAAAATTCCTTAATAAAGGATCTTATCTGTAGTGATTAAGAAAAGAAGATGGAGCATGATCATGCATTAGATCTACCTGACATATGTTGTGTTTGATCTGTAATAAGCAGTATGTCCATGTTTGAATTCAAACAGCGAACATCAAGTTCATTCCTGGGACAGTTCAGAAGGTTGTTTGTGCCCACTGCCAGCTTCCATTGACATAGCCAGCCCTTCAACTGGGTCCAGCATAGAGTAGTGAGCTCTTGTAAGTAACTGAGCCCTTCACAGTAGTTAGGGTAGATGTGTTTTTTGTCTCAGCTCAAATGTGAAGCAGTTTTTCAGTATATTGAAATAAGACAGTTGAGGTGACAGACAGCCCTGATAAACAGCTCTGGTCTTCTAAATACTTCTTAAATAGTCTTTGAAAAAAAATTTTGCTCTTCAAAAATGTTCTATTTGAGAACAACAAATTGTATTTGTTTTACACTTTGAACTGCTTAGTACGGTGTTTTGGCAGTCACAACCTAGACATAAAATGCACAGAACATCTTGAGTGGTAGATGTGCTACCATTTTGGACCATACATTTTTTTTTGTAATGAGGTAAAGTAATTAAACATTAAGTGGGTCCCTCAAAGTGCAATTACTAGGAAGGCGGCAGCAGTAAATGTAAAGTAAATCTTATTCTTCTCTGTCAAAAACCATTTTATTGTGTTAACAAACAACAAAGACAGGAATTAAGTCAAAGTATAGCTACAACAAGTGTGTTATCAATAGTGTGTCAAAATGAGTTGGAGTCATTCATATGAACTAAAAGAGTGCTTAAATATATTCAAAACCAAAGCCAATTATTTAAAAGACTGTAAACAGAGTGGGAAGAAGCAGAGAGAAAGAACAACAACTTACCGAGTGGAATAAATTGAAAAATTGCTGGGGACACTGGAGAAACTAAGAAATGAATTTTAAAAGTTACTAATTAAGTAGTTATCTATTTAGTGTGAGAGCTTGGAAATATCAAACAAGTACAACAAATCATTTGAAATAATGTAATATATTAATATGCCTCTTCTCTCCTTTCTTTCTGCTGCTTCACTAGTATCTACTTCACACAATTGTTTTTTCAACTTCGTATATCAGCTGCTGTGTATTTTTACTCCTTCCAGTCTCTTCTTAACTGTATCACTACCAAAGTGGACAAAAAGATAGTTAATCAGTCAGTGATCACCATTTAAGGTAGGTGTTGTGAGCTTCCACTGAAACAGGTAGTAAATTTCCAATGTGTTTATGGGTCTAAAAAACTTATATGTGTGTAATCTCTCTCCCAGTCTTTATAGAGGATTCATATAATTACTCTTCCCCTCCCCCCTCAAGCTCCTTAAAACAAATATTCTTCTGTTAATATTTTCAGTTTCTTGTGCTAGAAGATGCAGGGCTTTTAGTAGAATGCATGAAAAGATGTATGCACGTATGTAGCATGCATGAAAAGAAGTATGAAGATATTCTGATCTCTGCTGCAAATTAAAAGCTAATTAATTGATCGATTGTGGTGACTGGGAAAACAAAGTCCATTATACTGAATCTCAAATCGCTCCCTGAAAAATCCCATTTCCAATTTGAGTTTTTGGTTAACTGAACAACAAACATTTTCCCTTTGATTAGTCCTGTTTTCCTTGGTACCATTTCTATATGTTCCCCATAAAGTCTCTGATTAAAAACAGCCAAAATACATAGACCTACTGAGGGAGTATTCACATGTTATCCTCTTCTTCACTGTGTATTACAGTCGATTCTCGTGGCTGTTCATGCAAGTCTTGAGTGGAAATGGCAATTAGACCTATCTCAAGATTAACTACATGGAAACTTGTCTACTGCTTTGGCCTCTTTGCTAGGCATAAATGCAAACTTCATGAAACCCTTACTCTGAAAAAGCATTTGCTTCATCTTGCTTCAGTCCTGGTTCACATGCCAGTCACAGGAGTCAATTGCAGATCAGGGAATCGTAAGAAACCTTCATTGTATTAAAACCTTTTAGGGTCCTATGCTGCTCGTTAGTTACCTGAGATAACTGATACTCCAGCAAAGTGGCTGGAGCGCAGGTTAAATAGCTGGTGCCAATAACTAAATTAGATATTCTCAACAGAACCTGACTTTAAGATAAGAATCACACTGATTCACTCTCAGCTGGCCTCAATCTACCCCCCTGCCTGCGCACCCAGAATTAACCACAGGACTCCTGCTGATGTTAAAGCTAATTTAAATGTAAATCTAGATTAATCCCAGATTTAATCCCATGTTCAAAATGTTGCACATTACATACATTCTGCTTTTATAATACTAACTTGAGACCTAGGACTATAACCATTCTCAAAAAAAAAATTATTTGTCAGAGTAGTGAACTACTCAGTAGTTCCCAGAACTATGTAAATAAAAGGTTCAGACTTCTACTTTTGGTTAACTTTACAAGACACTCTCTTTTTAAGAATAACTTTTGTATAATGTAAAAGGGAAGCGTTGGAGAAGTAATAGTAATAGGATGCACCACAAGGAAGAAAGCATGAATATGAATTATAACATCATAAAGGAACATCTAATAATGAGGCTGAACTTTTGGGAGTATAAAATAAATTGTATCATGAAATTGTATTCAAATTCATGATTACCTCACCATAGCAGGATAGTAAGATTTTGGAATATTGAATTTCAACCTATTTTTTGCTGTAGAGCACTCTCTTAGCCACTTACATTGTTATGGATAAACGATCTTCATTCTTAAGCAATCATGGATTACTTTTCACTGCTTGTCAACTTCCAGTCATTTGTTGAGAGAATATCCTTGTTATTATAGTTGTAGTGGGATAGTGAATATCTATTTTAAAAACAAAGTTAGAACATTATTAAATAATGCATTTTATTCTAGTATGAAATGGAAAGTAAGCCTTAAATTGAAAAATAACCCTCCAGCCCCAAATAAAGATGTTATTCTATCCTCTGAAGAATTGTAAATACAATTAATTAGGTATGTTGTTGATTTTTCTAATTAGTGAAAGATCATGGAGAGAAATTAGTGTCTGTTGAAAAGGGTGAGAATCTGTGCCCCCATGAGTTATGTATTTCTGTATTATTATAACTAATAATCTGATTATTATAACTAATAATCCTTAAATTTACATGGGAAGCAGTAAGTGATTTTTTTCCAGTTTTAAGACTTCTCATGCAGATGGGCAAACATGGAAAGGACGTATGCCTGAATTTGTGGGTTTTTTCTTTTAATTGCAGCTTAGAATACTTTTAATGTCGCTTAGCTTTTCTACTTGTTCATATGTAGCAGGGCAGTAGGAACTCCTACCTTGACTTCTAATACAGTCTGGTACCCACTGCTGGGATCTGCAGTATCTTACCTCTGTGAGAAGTCTTCCTGTAGCTCCTGTTTAAGAAGGATTTGGGTACTGATCTGTTCCATTTAAAAATCTTCAAAGATCCAGACTGGATGCAATACATAGGACCAACCTGAAAATAATCAAGCTTGTTGCTTGTACCCTTTTGTCCTTCAGGAGGTCTAAAACCATTACTGTGGTGAAAAAGTCTCCTTCAGAACTTCCTTAAAAGCAAATTATTATTGATTGTAAAAAAAAAATCTACTAAAGAAGAGAGCTTTCACTGTGGAGGTAATCATAGACAGATTGTCATGTTTAAAAAGAAAAACAGACAAATCGGGCTGCAATACCAAAAACACTCTCATAGTTTTGAGGGGGAAAAAAAAGAATTATGAGCAGAAAGAGAGTAGGTAGAAAGCAGCTATATCGTATTCATGTTTTTATGCTTCCCTCAGAGGAGTGTATTTGAAACAGTGTTGCTCAAAGGGGAAAAATGTGTTTTAAAAAAAAAGTATGATAGTGAAATTTTGTGTTTTACAAATTTACTGGTATCATAACCACAGGTAGAAACAAAAGATCTTTTTGTTTCTATACCTACTGAAAAAACGCTGGCAGTGATGAATCGTTAAATTGCAAAATACATGTAAGATGAAACTTTAAAAGATGGTTAAATAAAGGAAACAGTTTCATAAGGATTTCATTTCAGAAAAGGAATTATTAAGCTGTCATTGGCTGTATACAGAGTTTGATTTCAGGGTCTGTGTAACTATACTGTATTTGTAAAAACAACAGAAGCTTAGTTTTAGGATGGAGTGGAATGAAGTGTTATTTTAGGAAAGGAATGATACTCAAATTGAAATTGAGTGACAGAAAACAATACAAGATGTGTGTGGCTCTAAGTGAAGTTAGTGGAAACCAGTGTCTTTCAGTAAAAAATATGACCCATTAATCTGAAAGAGGGCAAGATTAGAACTGTGCACGTAAAGCAGCTGTGTAAATGCAAATAGTAATCTAAATGATAACAGAAGGTAATGCTGATCATTTTGTCAGATATCTTTCCATTTCTCATTACATATCATGTGATATTACCTGTTTTGCTGTAAACTTGAAGTATTACCAAACACTGGGGAAAGAGGTTGGTTTCATTGCTTGTGTAAGCGGTGCTGCCTCTCCACAATTCAGAAAGGGAATCAAAAAGTTCCTCAGAGACCAGTCAGTGTGCTTTAACTGCTTTACCTCTCAAGGGCTGTGAATTTATTTCGGTTCATCTTGCAGAAATTATATATGGGTTTTCAAGAATCTCTTTTCTTCTCCTAGCCATAAAGAGCAATAAAAGCCAAACTTTTTGATGTATCTTTGATATTTAATATGTTCTGGATTGTACAGGAGGAGACTAATTTTTATTCTAATGTCCTTAGTTTTTTAAGCTTATCTCTTCAATACTTACTGATGATGTCATGTAAATTTGAGGTGTAATCACAGCAGAGCCTCAAATGCTGATTCATCACCACAGCAGCCAGTAAGTGGGTGCCCCATCTCTGGAGACATTCCAGGTCAGGCTGGACAGGGCTCTGAGCAACCTGGTCGAGCTGTAGGTCTTCCTGTTCATTGCAGGGAAGTCAAACCAGATGGCCTTTCAAGGTCTCTTCCAACTCAAATGATTTTGTGATTCTATGAGGGGGGGGGGAAAAAAGGAAAGCAGTCCATCAATCTGTGCTTTCTTTGACCTTAAATGCCAGATTCTGAGCGATTCGATTCAAACAGCATGTATGTGCAGGTCATTAGAAGTTTGCTTTTACTGAAGAATGTACAGCAAGTTACCATCTTGTGATTTGCCACAGATAGACTTGGAGCATCTTTGGAGAAAAATGGGTCTTTTCCATTTCCCAGCTGAATGCTATGTATTTTGTCAGCATATTGAGAATATGAACATTCTGCCAATGTGATTGTTCACCTTAGGATGTGAGTCTTTCTGGCTAGTGCAAACTAATTTGACCCATGAGGGAGAAAATGGAATAAGTTGTTTCACTAATTACTACCTACTTCTCCAAGTTGATGGAAGATTCCAAGTTGGAGCTTTTTATAATTTATTTTTTGTTTTAATAGAAGATGCATGAAAGTGCACGTAGCATTTCCCTATTTCAAAGGAAGAGCAAGTAGGTTGAAAGATCTTTCATCATAATTCAGTACTCTTTATGGAAGTAACACTGTATAGTATGGAGCAATAAAATGATCTTGTCCAAAAAAAACATTTCCATTCTGAGTAGACATAAAGCTGAGAGAGAGACTTGTTACAGCTGTGGGGACACAGTGATAGTAAGAAAAAAAGTTCTAGATTTAGCTTTTGCAGAGCTAAAAACTAAACTAGGAGTTTCTCAGGCCACACCTAATTTCATCATAGGAAGAAATAATGTCTTTATTCTTACTGCAATCTGACATGCCTGAAGTTCTCTAACAGCATTTGTATATGGCATACTGACGTCAAACCTCTTGGAATTATGGATGAGCCAAAAAAATCGATACTTGATTTGAACTTGTAATTCATTATTTCGTGAGGCAAAAGAATGCCTCTAAAAGCAGCTGTATGCTCTTTGGCAGGACTCAGCCCTTAGAACTAGCATCTAATATATTTCAGATTAGCCTCAGTTAAGAGTCAGCATCTATATGAGTTACAAAATGGTCCTATTTAACTGATTTTTCCTTAAGTATTGCACAGACAGCATGTAGACATACCTATAGAACTGTTGTTAATAGAAATATTCCCAAATACTTTCCCCAATACTAAACTGTATTAGTTGAAACCTAAAATGAAAGTGTGCTTCACCAGTGCTATGTTAATGATACCTTTCTGAGTACATATACTTAAAAATATAAGTTAGAAAGGGTAGTGGTTAAATATTTTAAATAAGTCTTTATAGTATCATTCGAGCAATGTCAAATACAATTTTTATTTTAAAAGATTTTGTTGGAATTTAGTCTTTGAAAATATTAATAACAGCTTACAGCAGGTAGGCTATAAAATAACACTATGCTGTCTATTTAGTTTCTGGTTGAAAAAGCACAGCAGTACTTTAGTTCATTACCTTTGAAAAAAACAGTAACAAGATAATACAGCTGCCTCTGATTAAGATGTAAATTCTTTCTAATTAGAATGTAAATTCTTACATTTAAATGAAGACATCAATTGTCAGGATGCCATATGATATCTTATTCCACCTTGCCTGAATGAGGCCCTCACTGTTCATCTATGGCACTAAAATAGTTTTGCAATCCCTTTGTTCTCTGATTCTTGTAATATTCTCTCTTCATGTTCCCTTTACACATTGCTTTTGTTTGTTTTCCCCCTGCATCTGATATTGTTGTGTCTTGGGATTTTGCAGAAATTTGGAATGAAAATTGAGTTCAGTCAGTGCCAGTATTTGCTTGTGCCTCAATTACTTCTGCTGAATTTTCCTCAATGCAAATCAGGCAGGTTGCATAAAGTGGTGCATGTATTTGAAATAATTAATTTTCCGTAAAATGATGGATCAAGTCCAATCAACCTTCATGAAATCTAAATAAAAGAATAGAGAATTAGAAATTAATTAACATTTTGTGTTGCTAGTACTTTATTATGCAGTCTAAACTATAAATAATAAGTTGGGTTTTTGAGCGTAACTTTTTGTAATGAACTGTTGATGATAACCTTTGACATAATCATCTTGTTAAAATATATCAGTGTAAGTATACTAACGTAAATTGAATGCCACAAAAGGCATTGTAAATTAATAACATATTTTAAAGTAGAAAATTACAAGGTACGCGGAGTTTAATAATTGACCTGTTAATTATTGCTGTATCTAAAACTCTTCCAGAAGTTGAGGCAATGTTCATCTACTAGTTGATTTCAGAAGTGTTTAATTTGGTGTTACATAGGCTGTAACGCTCTTTTCAACTGAGAACATAGCTTGGATTTTATTTCATTTTTTTAAAAGAACTGTTTCTAATCACATATCTATGCAGCAAAAGTTTACTTTCTTCTTCCTAACACGTACCTTTTGTTGCTATTCAAGATCATTCTTTTCCTCACTTACGAGCTGTGTTCATCTTAATATGTGCTTCCTACACAATGCTTCATGGCAATGTGACTCAGTGTATATCAGTCTTGGTCACAGGTAGTGACACCACCTTTGTTATAATGGCCCAACTGTTATAAATGGCAGAAGAAAATTTGAAGTAACACGTATATATAATCAGTGAATGTATAAATACTATTCACAATACCTTTCTGTACAGAAAGGTGCCATTGTGAACTAGTTGGTAGTAGTACTAATTCATATGGTGACTCCAGTTAGATTAATATGACTGTATGTACTTATCTACTTAGATTTATGTAAGTAATTTTTCAAAAATTTAGTTGGATTTACTTAAAACATTGAACCTAGTGGCCAGGTAAAGGTGAGTGTAGTTTTGAAAAGTTGAAAGACATTCTTGTAACAGTAGTTAGTTAACACTGGTATTAGCATCATTTATAGTTCAAGGGCTCTTGCCATAATATCTTTCACGAAGAGTATTGCACCAGTTTTCCCGCACTGAATTGTAGCAGGTGTTGCTTTAGTAACAAACACAAAGACTGAGCTTGTGTGTTAGGAGAGAGTCATAAAGGAGTCTCTAATGTTGGGTTTTTTAGGTTGTCACAAGCAGAGAAGCACAATGTGTTAGAAAAGTGTGACTTACTGAATACAAATATTTTATTTACTTTTCTCCTTTTACCCTTCAATACAATATATTCCTGTACTAGATAGCTATAATATGCTTAGAACAATCTCATCAAAATAAAAAAAGTCTTTCAAATCTTTTACTCAGGTAGGAACTATAAAAATGCTCTAACTTTTACATCTAAATATACTACTTCTTATTTTGCAGTTCTACAGAAATAGCACAAAATGATTTACTCCTGCGAGACCTCCAGTCATGTAAATGGTTAATCATTTAATACACAAGTAGCATTGTTTTACTGAGCAACTAAACTGTGCAATAAGTAATTTGTAGGATGAAGCATTATAGAAATTTCCTAATTCACAAGAATTAGGATATCTTGCACATGACAGTCTCCAGAACACAATTAATAAATATGGGTTTCTTGAGTGATTCTGACAGTTTTTACAACAAATATATTGAAAAAATGGATGTATAAATAACATCAGAGTAGGTGGGATGATGTGTTGTCTGGTGTCAATCCTTAGTACTGTGATTTCAGAGAAAACTGGTGGAATACTTCTGTATTTTATATGGAGAACTTACTCCAAAATCGAGTTTGCTATCCACACACCTAGGTTAGAAGAGAACTGTAGTAAATATGAATCTGTACAGTTATGGAATACAGTTTGAGTTTTGGTTTTGTTTAAATATTCCTTTGAAAAAAATGTTTACTTGTAGGGAAAACTGATGCATTTTGTTAAAGGAAAAAATATACTATGGTATATTTTGAAGAAATTCAGTAATTTCAGGTGGGGTTAATCATTGCCATCTAAGTGTTAAGAAATGACTGTATTCAGTAAGTGGCAGAGAAAACAAATTCTGTCTTTTGGGGTTATTGTATTTAACTGTATAATTATTACATATAGCATTCAAAGCATTCTAGAATATATGTATTTTCATTTGTACTGTTCCAAACAGATAATGGATTAGTGTTGAGTTTCATAATGGTTAGTAATTCTTACTGGGCAAGCAGGGAATAACTGATTGGCTTGACAAGTATATTGAAAGTGGTAGAGAGAAAGATATTTTCATCCAAATAGAGTGACATCCAAGGAACACGATACGGATGACGCAGTAAAAAATCTGTATACTGAATATTTTTCATATGTAAAATCAGCTGAAAGTCTGTAGAGACTGAGCAGATTTCTAGACTATGGGAATTTACTAGAGAAATAACAAATGGCATCATATTCAGAAAATCTCCTTCTGTTGCTTCCTTCCTACAAAATATCTTGTATTCTGTCCAGAAGACAGAATTTTACAAACCACAGTCACACTTGCTTTTTTTAACATCATTTTATGTATTTTTCCAAATGAGAGAATTCCGAAATGCAGAGAGTAGAAACCAGTTCCTCCTTGAATTTGTTTGGTGCCTTTATTGTCTTCTACCTCATTCTGCATTTCTTTTAGGTATCTTTCTCTAGCGGAAAAAAAAACCTTTGACATTTCATTCTATTAATCAGCTTCACCAGTGTGACATTCATCATAGACAAATTGCATCTCTACAGCTTTCCATGCAATCCAAATCTGTATTAGTTCTTTTTCTGTGAACGGAAGACTCTCCTGTTTCTTGTTGGAGTCTACTGCCATATCAACAGATGTTTTAGTGTAAGCTTAGTAAATCTGGGGAAGTAATCTTATTTATACCCTGCCATTAACTAATTTAGTTTTCAACTTCAGTAAGTTCTAGAATTGATCTGCCTTTTGTGGCTAGCCTGCAGTCAGTGTTACGTTTTCTGATGCATCTCAACTGTAATTACAGTCTTCACTGAGTTCCTCCGTAGGTTGTGTAAGCAGAGAAGGTGGATTTCATTCCAGGTCATAACAGGCTTATATCTCTCCCTCTCTAACAGTGTCTCTCATGGATGTATCTTTCTAAGTTCTGTCGGAAATTTTCATCAGTCCTTGTCCTGTCTAGCTTTGAACATTTCCTCTTTGTGTGTCGTTTTTAAGGTTCTCTGCATTGACAGAATACCACTCTGTAACAACAGCTGTGTATTTCAGTTTTATGTGATCCCCTTGCCAAGAGAGAGGATCTCTTCTTTCTCCCTCCTTTTTATTATTTTTTAGCATATTACATCACTAGAGGCCAATGCTTGAATCTGGGGGGGGCTTTTTTCCAAAGTTGTGTCTTCAATGTGACTCAGCATCATCAAGATCACCTTATTCACATTTCAGTGCAGTCTGTATTAAATCCTGGTATATCACTACAGAAGTCCTCCAAGCTATTTCAGCTATATCTGTAAATCAGAATTTCTTAGTAACAAAAGATTTGTTTTGCCTCCTGGTGTTATTCCATCACTACTTAAATTGATAAGAGGACTTTGTAGAGCACAAGTGTCATTGCAATCAGTTTTTATAACACTTTAGTTAACCTTTGGGTTGAATATCAGTCTACTTTCCCTTTTACAAATGAATTGATAGATTTGAGGGGGTTGTTCTGAATTTTGAAACATTTAAATACTTCACGAAACAATTTTACTTGTCTCCACCAAGGAACTGCAAGGCAAACTGCCAGAGTTTATTGTAGTAATCATTTGTCTCTACATTTGGTGAGGAAACAAAGACATTCTGCCATATTAATGGGGAAACATCTGCCCTTCAAAAGAGAGAAGTCTGATTAAATAAAAGAGAATAACTTATACTGTCAGTACGAGAAAGAGTGTGGAATAATTAGTGAGAAATTATAGGTCAGGTGTAGGGTTTCTGTGACATTTTTGGTCTCTTTTATTAGTCCTGCCAGTTTTTGCCAAAATGTAGGCATAGATTAGAACTTAAGTTTAAACTTATCTTTAGATAGACCTGTCAAAGACATCTGAAAGACTGAAAACTCAGTGATGAAAAAAATCACGTACTATGATCTTTGTAGCAAGATTCCCATTACAAAATGATGACTACCTTTTATTCCTCCACAATCGCAGGAGGAAAACCTTCTATCTCACATCCTGTGTTACACAAGACAAAATTAATTAAACTTGTGTTTACATTAATTGTTATCCATTTTACATAGAAGTGGAGAGGTGATGGAAACAGAAACAAGTATTTTGAGCAGAGTTTTTGGTAGAGTAGATGAAAGCAGTGCTGAGTGTACTAATAAGTGCATAATAGCAGTTAAGACAGCTACTTTGGACTTACACAGCTTTATTTTGCCTAATATGAACATTAGGTTTGGCTTTTGCATATATTATGCCCAAAATATGCTGCCAAAAAACCATCTTCTGAATAAATTTACTTAAATTACTGGTTTACATAGACAAACATATTTTAAAATAAGGTTTTAACTTTATACAAAGTAGAAAATACTTTTGAACACAGTTCATGTCTATAAATTTAATTTTCTTTAATTTTTTTAAAGGTTGAGAATTGGCTTCAAAACTGTTTATATTAAGTAGTATTAAGTAGTGATTGTTTTTATATATAGGCAGAGCCTTGTTGTTTTTGTTTGTTTTGTTTTTGCATTAGCTTGATAGATTTATACTCAAAGAATTAAGGCAGACACTTCAGAAATGCAGCTTTCACCAAGTGTAGATATCCGTCACTAAGTTTCCCACTACCATCAACTAGACTGCGCTCATCAGCCTTCATTATTACTGTAGTAAAGAAGTTGATGCATTAGGAATTTAAAATAGGGACTTTTCTCACAGAATTATGACATGCAAATAATACATGGTCTGATTTTAAGAAAGGCAGTTTCCTACACTTCTTCTGTCTCCTCAGTCATAAGGGTTTATCAATTGACTCAGTAGTGAATTCCAGTCTTCCTACTCAAGTGACTTGCTGATGCATCATAACTTTTCTTTCTGCATGGATTTAGATGTAGCCTGCACCATAATACGGACCCAGAATATTTTTCATAGATGCCATAGACACTGTGCGCATGTTTTGACTGCTTCTAGATTGCTTGACTGTTCTGAAATCAGCATCTTATATGAAATGTATGATACTTTTTGAAGAGGAAGTATTTCTTTCTGTCTTGTGCAAGAGACCTGAGGAGGAGATGGGATACTTCGAGTCAATTTTCTTGAGGTGATTTACATCTACAAATTGGACCATATTTCCAAGTATTTCAGCTCCCGTTTTTATCCACCTTATAGGAACTGGCTGCATTTGAAATTGGATGACTACTTCAGGCTGATACTTTCTATTATCTTCATCAGAAAAGCTGAATCATGATAGGCTATGAATATTATTAGGTCATTTTACTAAACATTCTCACAGAATTTAATTAACAGCAGAATTATGTTTTTACAGCATGCACTACCATTGAAGATGCTCAAAATAAGCAGTAAATATGTTAACGTATAGATAGTGAATATTTTATGCAAATGTGCAGAATTTGAAAACACATTGTGAAACTGTCTTTTTCTTCTAAGAGCATGTAGATATCCCTCTTAGTGCAATCATTACAGCGTATCAAAATGAAGACCAAACCGTACTCTTGTCAAACTCCTAATGAAAACATTAGAAATAAGCATAATTTCACTGATCAAGTTCTAGCTTGACAATGTCAATAGCAAGCAGACTATCACAATATGGTTCAGAAATTGCTTTGTTGCTAACTGGGAGTCAAAATATAATTGAAGGATTCTTTAAAAAAATGTGTTTATACTTGGGATCTGTTGTCATAAGGAAAACGCAGATACCAACTTTTCTCATTCTTGTCTGATTTATCTCAGTTTTTATGTGAAATACTCCTTTCATTTGCTTAAAATTGGGGGTATTTCAGACAAGCTACACTTGTAACTTTTGATATATCCACAGAAAGAAAGCTTCTTTTTGTATGCACAGTATGACTTGAGCAGGTGTCCAGAGGGACAAAGTTGCACAATATTTTTAGTAAAATTATATAATCTTCCACTTCCATTGGGATATGGTATAGATGCCTAGGTTTTCCCTTCTGCTTCTTGTGTTTCTTTCTGTTTATTACTTGTATCATACGTGTGCTTGTCGTTGCTCTCAGGTTATTCATACCAAAGTTATTTAGATGATCTTTTCCCCCATCCAGTATTGAAGTGAAGATACCTCTGTTTTCATTCTGTTAGCATAAAGTCAGCAGTCTTTAGCAGGTTGCTAAACTGGCTGTGTCAAAATAATTGTGATCTCGTCATCACTATTAATAATTTTTTACAAGCACTAGGTAGTAATAGAAATAATGAAACTGTTTTTAAAATAACCATAGTGGAGAGTGAAGGAGAAATAGCTAAGTATAGCATTATAGCATATGTTCTTATACATATCTACCCTACACCTCGTTCCTCCTCCTAATTATTTCTTCTGTCTTTTCAAGCATTAGTGGGAAGAGAAAAGTGAGAGCGCATTTGCTAGAGGAACAGTAGTCTCCGAGTGGGAGTTATCATGCCCACACATAGTGCTGCTGATCCTACTTCATCCCACTTACCGCTGTATTTTCATTATAAGCTTGGATTCTGTTTCCCTCTTTATTACAAGGATGTTACAGTTCTTTATTCTTCACTGACAGCTGGCAACAGGTAATGCTGGCTGTTATTTTGTTCACCCTAGTCAAGCACATTCATTTCCAAATATAACCATGTTTTGTTTGCTGTATTTTGTTCTTGGTGTGGTTGAATGCCATCCTTGGAAAGATGTGCATTGAGCTAGTATTGAATAAGTGGCTTGCCTTCGGCATTCATGAGTAAATTCTGTAGTTTTTGTTTCAAGGCTTTGACATGTCATCAAGTGTAAATCTATTCTAATGCCAAAATCCCTCTTGATGTCTGATGCCAATCAGTAGCTTTTCATCTTGAAAAAGGTAGTGAATAATTTGCCCTGCGGATATTACACAGATACCATATATGGTAAGAAACAAAGAGGGGAATCCCATACCCATTTTTTAAATTCAAATAATCATGTTAAACCAGTTTGCTTTCCTAAATACCATTGGTAGTCTGGTACATTTTCTTGCTTTCAAGTGAATATTGAATACTTGTCTAATTTGCATATTTTCGATGTGTGGAAACAATATACTCTTTCTGCTGCAGTATTTTATTTCATGAGCAGTAGCCAACATGCTGAAATATGTGAATTTTATTACATTTGTTATTTTAATAGGAAGCTCAAATCTTTTACCTCTTTCAGCTTCATTAGGTTTTTTTTGAAGAAAAAATAAATAAAAGGCATTTGCTGTATAGGAAGGTCAACATTTGCTTTGTGAATGCAGTTTGCACCCATGATTTTGAATTTCAATGAACTGTAAGCCCTAAGAGTGTTGAATTATAGGCATAAAACACTGTAGTTCACTCAAGAGCTCAAAAGTATGTAATTTCTTTCCTTATAAAGGAGGCCTACTGAAAACCTAATGAACGTGTTTATATAGCTGAATGGCACTCATATAGTTGGTACTCTGAAGAAAGAAGCAAGCAGAGCTTTGTATTTAACTCCTTTTCAGACTGAAATATTGCAAGATTTTAGGGTGCTCGGGACTGTTGTGATTACCTAATCTGACCTCCTGTGTAACGCAGGTCATGGTATTTTGCACAGTAATTCCTGCATGAGGCCAGATACGTTCTTCAGCTGTAGTAGAAGTTTTTGTTCTGGGTGTGATTGGCTTCAACTACCACCTTATGTTAAGTCCCATATTATTCATACCAATATAGGAGATTTTCCTATACCCGGACCAACACCAATATAGGAGATTTTCCTTATAACTTGTAGTTATAGCCTTTCACCCAATGTTACTCAAAACAGTTTGCATACTTTAATTAAACTTCAAGATATTCGTATTTTAAAATGACATGTTGTGTATATCACTTCCAATGTACTCAGGAGGAGAAGTCGTAATCTCTTGGTTTAACTAATCATAAGACATCAATTAGTTGATTCACTAACCAGTGATTTTAGGCTGAAAAATCTGATGATAATTCCAATAACTCAAATTGATGTTTAAAGGTTTTGCTATTTAATATTGGGGTTCAAGTTGTCATTCTAAGATCATCAAGAGTGCTGCATTACATACTACATGTATATAATGTCTGCCTTCATGCATAAGAGATCCCAAAGAACTGTTAACAACTAAGTTTATATGGGAAAACACCCATATGTTATTTAATTGAAGCATTCATTAAGGAATGAAATGCAATTGTTATCCAAGCCTTGAAAACTAAAATTTGTTTTGGGAAAATGTAAGAATTATTTTATCAGAGTAAAACATCTGTTAAAGTAGGCAAAGATTAATTAATGATCAAGGGTAGGATTTTGCTAGATTGGGGTTAATAGCTGACCCCTTCAGAAATACATTCTCTAATACTCCTTGACAGTTTACTTCTAAATCTTGTATCTTCTCTGAAGGATCCAACGGTAGGACTGATAATCTGGTAACTAACTACTAAAGAGTAAGTAACCAAGTAATAATATGCCATTTTCCTTTCCACTTTCTTCCATGTGATAAATTGATCACCTGCTTCCAGTTAACATCAAGATATTGCCAGCACTTTTTACAGTTTTGTTCATTTACTGGTGTCCATATAGGCAAACTCAGGTGGATTTAGCAATGGGGCAATAACCGCAGCATAAATAAAAAATACTGCACTCTAAATCCAGTCTCTACAATGCTACTCAGTGCTACTTTTATAGGAAACTGTATGTAATATTTCTCTTCACTAAAGTGTTCTGCTATTATACTATTTTTGATGTTTATAAAGGTAAACATTTATAATGTAATGGTATAATCAAGTAGGAACCAGTGAGCCATAGGGACCCATAAGTATACAAATACAGTGAGCAGATATTCTTTACTCTATCCAAACAGACACCTGGCAGAGAATAAACATATAACGTGCGAGTAAAACAAATAAAGAAATTGACACCACCAAATGTCGTATTAATGGATTATTCCTCTGTTTTCATTTGGGGGAGAGGAACTTAAACGATAAGCTAAATTAAGAAAACAAAAGCATTGAGCCCAAAAGGATGCTGACAATGGGGTAAGAGAACAGAGCATGTAGATGTTAAGTGAGGCAGGGGATTAGGAAATGAGAGGGTTGGAGCAAACTGTACAAGGCAGAGGAATACTGCCCAGGTACGAGCTTTTCTGAATGCCTAAGTCTTGGTACTTTGGCGTCTTTTCCTACAGTTCTGAGGTCTAGTTAGGTCTGAGTCTTTTCTTCCTCCCTTTTTCCTCTCCAAGCAAATTTTCTACTGTGGGGTAAGAAAATGGCTTGTCACGTCTGGGTCATTGTGCTGCAGAGTGTACATGGGCTGGGAAAAGCAGGCCCTGGATGGCCTGCTTCTGCTGGAATTGAGGCTGCTAATTTATGTGTGATACAAGAGATCTCGGTACTGGAAAATTGGGTTTTCTCAATTGTGAAATCATGCATTGTATAGATAGATGGGAGAAATAAGTAAATTGGAGAAAAATGGAAATATATCTTGAAGAATCAACAGGGTGATAATGACAGGACTCAACAGGAAAGTAACTTAAGGGATCTATGAAGATCTAGGGTGTAGGAAAGGAGAGTGTCCAGGGGTGATCATTTTTGAAGTAGATAGGTAAATTGCATACTTCAAGAGTTACATTAAGAACAAACTATTGTATTTCATTGGGCTGGAAGATTTATGTGACTGTAAACATTTTATTACTTATTTTACATAGTATATTGAAACCTATATTAATCTTTCAATTCTGACCATCATGTAAAATAATTCAGTAAAAAAAGTTAACTACTTACTTTTTACTTTTAACATTTGATCATCAAATAGATCAAATTTCTTTAGTCCAAAGGTCATGTTTAAGCTATGGGTTACCACTTACAATAAAGCTTGGCTTCACCAGAGACCTCATCTTGCATTGCTAAGTGACTATGATGAGGCTGCATTCAGTGATGTTGAGCATGGATGTAATCTGAGATCTGGATGTAAATGTTTTGTTTGGATTCTTTAGTTTTTCCGCTCTACCATGGCAGGAAAAGGACATACGCAATGAAAGCCTGTGGTCTCCAGGAACACTGCTCTGCTGCTGAAAACAATTATGGGGAATGGTTGCTGGGCAATCAGCCATCAAGTAAACTAAGGTCCCTAAGCTTTCGCATACTTATCTTGATTAATGATTTAGCTAGTCATAAAATGCAGTGTATTTGTAATTGAAATAGAATACTTAATGTTCTTCAGCAGAAATAAAAAATATGTCTTGTGTAGAAGCCGGCGCTTCTGGTTGAAATAGGCTGTAATTAATATTATAAATAAAATCAAGTGATACAATTCTCTAGTATTTTTTTAGTAGCAGAACCTTTTACCTTTACAATGACAAGTAATACAAAAACTATCGAATTTGTCATCATTTGCAGTTCGCTTGACACTTTATGATGATGATTTTTAAGATTGTTACCTGCTTCTCAATTGTAGGGTTTTGGCAATAATAAGTTCTGATCCAGCTTTGAATAGCATTCATAGAATGCTTTCCAAGCTGCATAGCACATGGATTGAGGTCTGAGAGTCAAATGCTACTCAGAAAGGCCAAACATCATGTTATACAAAATATTTATCAAATTTGTTTTCTTCTTCAGTGTAGCTACACAGTATCTAAGCATCTTGTTAGTAGGGAAATATCAAAATAAATAGTAGTATCCCAAGATGGTGCATTTGGTATTCTGTTTGAACAAATGGAAAACGAGTAGTCAAGACTATCTTTACTAAGTTCTACAAATGTATTTAAGGATTAAAAAAAAAAAACCCCAACCCACATATACATGAGATACAAATTGTCTTCAAAGTGTCCATGTAAATTTTCCAACAAAAATATGAAAGTGACATTCATTCACAATGTCAGAAGGATATTATTTTTGTGCTTTGGCTCTACTGGCTTAACACATGCACTAACTTCTTCATGATTTGTTCTATCTTAGGGCTATTTTCAGCGTAGCTTTTTATGGGGCTATATTATGTATAAAAATACAGTTTTCTTGACATATAACATATGTTCATAGGACCATAAAAATGCATCATATTTTGAGGGCCCAGGATCATTAAAAATGTCTAAATTATTAAAAGACAAAGCATTTTATTTTATTGTGGTAAAAGAGTTCCATAGTTATCTTCTGCAAATTTTTCTCAGAAAACAAGAACCATGGTTAGCTCATGTTAGCTAAACTTACCTAGCTTAGGTGAATTGCCATTGAAGTATACTACACCTACATAACAGAAAATAAGTGCATTTATGTGTGTGTATTATATGTTTTCTATACATACACACTATAACCATCAGAGGAAAGAAAGATTACCTACTTTAAATCTTTCAGTTTTAGGTCTTATATACACTCATGAGATTTTGCTGCTTATTTATCTACTTCCTAAAATGTCAGAAGTTTTGCAAACACATTTTAAGATCAAGTCTTGCTTGTGAAATAATTACTACTGAAGTGGAAAATATGGCAAAGAAAAATGAGAAAGTGAGAATCGCCAAAAGGTAGGCAACGGATTCCACATATATTTTATTACAGTTTCATCTTTATTTCTATCTTAGAAGAAACCAACTTATTTCATTTATTAGGTACATAATGAGCTTTAGAATAGGTAGTAGTAGGACTCTCTGATTGCAGTCATACAGGTAGTAATAGCATTTGTGTTGAAAATCAGATCATCTTTGTGACTTTGATTTTCCATTGTGTAACACTGAGGGCCAGAAGAATCTAACATTTTAGTCTTGTAGTTTCCCCAGAACTTCATACAAATTTTTTTATTTGCAACACATGAAAGAAAACCTATTACCCACTTAGAAATCAAATTCTTATTGCTTAAGGTTTTCATTTTTTCTCCATTATTATCCGAAATAATTGGCCAAGATTTTTTCCGTCTAAGAGAAAAAGTCATTGATAAAGTCAGGAGTTCCTTAGTAAACTTCTTTAATTCTGTATATCAGGGGAAAAAAAAAGAAAAAATGCTCCTTTAAAAATGATTTGGCTTTGGTTTGCATCAAAGGAACACCTCGGTTCTCTTCTTGCCTCCTAACTGAGGTGCCACATCTAGACCACTCATATACCCAAGTACATACACTGAAAAAATGGCATGTTATCTAATGGCCATTTAGTGAATACTTCACCCTATAAATATGATGTAAGAAACAGACAACAAGAGCTCTGTTGAGCTATATGGCAGTTAAGGATTGTGAACTTATGAGGAAACTGCAGAGAAATCAAATTTAATCTTCTTTAGCATTTGAGTCAGTGGTGCAGTTGCAGAACCTGCTTCATGCTATCCTAATGAGTCTTCTGTTCCCTTTTGCAGGGATTTTGCAGGGGATCACTTAAGTTTTTTAATCCATTTAATGTCAGTGTCTATTTTTAAGTGATTAATACATACTACAAATGTAGAAATGTAAAGGAGGTATAGCAGTCACTGATTTCTAGTAAGAGCCACATACATACTTACTGTACTTTGTTTCCTTTGATTTCTTGTGCCTTGTGTATGAGTGTTATTTGGAGTTGGAAAGTTTAACCAAAATGTAGTATGAACTACTTAAAAAGCATGTAATCTGTAGTATGTTACTGAGGGGAACGTGGGGGTTGACTTGCTGGGCAATAATTCCATGGGTTTTTTTGGAAACTTTTTGTTTCATAATGTGCTCTCCATCAGTTCTGCTATTCTTAACATGCTGGAGAAAAAATGAAAGATAATGACCTAAGTTAAACATGTGAAAACTCTCAGGCTAGAAGCCCCAGCATTTTGCAGTGCATGCCCTACTTAGCATTGTCGCGCTGTGTATGTGATAAGATTGTTTTAGGCTCTTCATGACTCACTACTCACTTTTTCAAAGCTTCAGATATTTATGTTATATCAAAATGGAGGATAAGTCCCATATAATTAGTTCTGTTTACTTTCATTAATAATTTTACCCATATATTAAGTGAAAAGTTCTGTTTACTCTAATTAAGAATTTCACCTATGTAGTAAGTGGAAGTATTTTTCCTTAGATGACCTATCTAGAGCAAAATGTTTTCTTTTTTGCTTCCAATTTGTTTGATTACTACTAAGGATATTCTGTTTCCAGCAATTGCTCCTCCTCGTAATTTTTGTGTTCCAAGTGAAAAAGTACTGTGTAATACTGGAGTTCTCATGCTGACTAGAATGATTTACTTCACCAAAAATAGTAAATTGGTATTTCTTACTTGGATTCAACTATTCAGCAACAGTTGTGGAGCTGCTGAGATTATAAGGAAGTTCAGGGATGAAGTGCAAAGCAGGAAGATAGGTCATGAACTGGATTCCTAATGCTGATCTGGTGTTTAGTCAAGGTTAACTTTTTTTAACCCCATATTCTCTATAATACCTGGCAGATTTTTGGCAGCTGCTTAATGTTTCTGAAGCTGCAGCAGTGTAACAGTACAGTGCAGGAATGGTTCTAACAAACTCAAATAAAATAAACAAGCTGTTAGGTTCAGTAAGACTTAAGCTAGATGACAAAATCAGGCTCTCAGATCCTACGTGGTACTGGTGGAAATATTCTTCTAGTTTGTTTTTATTATAGTTGAGTTGATATTTTCTTGAATGAAATTTAATCCCTCCCGCAGTGGTGTTCTGCTAGTGTACTTTTGGGCACAAGTTCTATTTTCCAAGAGTACAAGCTACATCTAGCTTGTAATAATAAATAGCTTCATAGAATTTACATAACTACCCTTAACATAGAAAATTTAAGTCTTGGCATTATTCGAGCAGCTTTCAGAAGTGCAAAGAGATTACAAATGTGTGCTGTAATTCTCAGACAGTTTGACTGAGTTGAGCTGTGTATGCACGTTGCGTTACGTAGACCCTTTGAATTTTAGATTTGCTAATAAAGTGGGAAATGAACACATCATCCAAAATATAGTGTGCACTACAATTGTGCCGTGGTTAGTTGATGTTAAGTTTCAATTAGACAAGAATGTGACAGGAGCATTTAATTAGTCAATAAATATCTGCCGCTGGAAGTTGACAACCTGGAAAGTAGTCTGCTTTGGCATTTTGTATCCAGCACAAGTTCTGTCAGGCAGTGCATTTCATTAGGTGTTGTGCAAGACCTCACCTTAGATGGGAGCACTTCAGAGTAAGTGGTTTTAACGTTGATTCTCTTTCTGCTGATGATGATACGTTGACAAGAAGGGTGGAATTTTTTAATGAGAAAAAAATAAAAACGTTAAAGTTTTAAATAACAGTCTATGTCGCTGATGTCATATTATGTAACACGGTGAACTGTCTTTTTCCCCTGCATATACTGTATGATACAGTTAAGAATTCAACACTCGAAGTTAAGTAGAAACTAATTAAAAGTATGCCACAATGTGTTCCTTAGAAATACTGTGATTAAAATCCAGCTTTTATAACGCAATGGCATTAAAAAAAAATTCATTTTCCGTGCATTTGTTTTATTAAAAAGTGATTGTTTAAAACTATACTGCATTAACTCAGATAACATTTTCCTTCTGAAAAAATATTAGCCTACCTATTTTCCATCCTGCATGTGTGTAATTACAGTCATAGGAAACAAAGTTGGAAGTACACGACCTCTTCAGAAGTAAGGATTTTAATAGTAGATCTTGGTTTGTAAATCTGTGCTTTCTCAGTTCCTGAGTAGTGGGAACTCCCCTAGGTAAAATTTTAAAAAATCAGCATTGACTGTAACTGTCTTTTCCTTTTTTGTTTGTATTTGCTGAAGAGCTGCCCTGATATCTGTTTAAAGACACATGCTGTAACAGTCATATCTAATGTTGAAATATATTGTCACTGTGCTTTGCAGTTTTTTGGTGCTAAGTTATGGTTGTGGTTTTGCTTTTTGTTTGTGTTTTTTTACATGAGTGGAGACGTCTTCACCTCACAGGCTTTGCACATGATGTGCTGTACCTTTCGCAAGTACACTTCCAAAGTGCAGATCTCTAGTGGGAATCTTATGCCTCTGTTGCCATGTTGTTCTTTGATAAGCAGTTTAGTGGCTTCAGGAAGTGGCCCACATGAGGAGGAAGGCTCCTTGGAGAGATGCTGGTTGTATTCAGGCAAAGCAGCACGGTACTCGGTGTGAGGGGCACCCATCTTTAACCAGTGCCAGAAAATGCTCACTTGGCTAGAGCTGTCTAAAGCCCAGAGCAGCAGTGATCAGGGACCGATAGACAAGGGCATAGCAGCCAGCTCATCCTTGTCAGAGCCCCTGGGTAACAGCTGAGGAATGGGAAAGTCCAAGAAAAAATAGTCAGCTGTTTTCCTTCCATGCCATGAAGGATATTTTTAAGGAGGGTGTAGCATGAAGTGGTACAAAACAACATTACTTTTATTAGGAGGGTGTTGGAGGACTGGTAAGAGATTAGTGAATGGGAATATATTGGAATGAAAGATGATTCCTCAAGGAATTTATCAGAGTGAAAAATAATGGACGGAAATCAGTGTTCTAGCTGAAGGTATTCACTTAGCACTGAAGAAACCATCGGGAAGAATAAGGAGAACCAGATCATTAGAAAAGAAAAACTGAGATCTAAACTGGTAGCAACCAGGTGTTTCTCACAGATGCCACATACAAAAGATTCATTTATTTTACGTCTCTGAAGGAAATGTTAAAATTAAGTGTTAAATATTGAGCACCAGAAATCAAGAAAAAAACATGTCAGTTATCAGTTATGTATGGAGGAAATCTTTTCCTGTGTTTACTCTTGCAGTGGAAATCCTGAGTTAGTTCTGGAGGCGGGTTCAGGACTTTTCTAGATTTCTGTTGCCATGGTAAAATCTAGTTCTCACTGCTAATGAAACTGGCAGGCTTGCTTCCTCCTAGTAGACTCGTTATCCCACCAATGAACACAGGATTAACCAGCTGATAAGTAACACTAAGGTATTTCTTCGGGCTTCCCTGTCCTTTGCTGCCTATGGATCACAGGGTGTGACAAAAGAAAAGGTATTTTCCTGGTCACAATCACTTCCACTCATGTTACAGAAAGCTCAGAGGAGTAGTACCCTACTTTCCTAGCAATAAGCTCTTTAAAAATAGGCTCATGCATTTTTCTCCTCAATACTGGCAATTTTAGTTGAATTAGATAATATCCTGCCTGTATTTTTCCACATTTATATTTTCCATCAGTAAGGCATATTTCTGCATTTAGAGCTTAAATACTCCCGTGACACAGTATACATCCATGTCTGCCTCACTCGGCCTTCCATTCGATGCCTTAATGTCAGTGGAAGGCATCCAAATACTAAGTCTAGTTTGTTCAGTTTTTGATAATCTCAAGATCCTTCTTCTTCCAAGAGATTTGTGTGGCAGCTACACTGAATCTTCTCCATACGTTTTCCCTAAATCGCCAGCTCTTGCACACAGTCATGTCCAAATTTAGCCTATCATGGTATAAAATTTATCTGTCAAGTGAACTAACCCAGAACTGTCATTCTCACCATTTTAAAAACGTCTACTATTCCACTGCATTTAGATGTGTTTGTTATTGTGTGTCTTGCAAGCAGTTGTGTTTTTTAGGAAGAAAAAGGGCAGGTTCTCAGTGTTTTTAATGACCCACATTTTCCTGTTTTATTCTATTGTCCAGTGGGTTTGTCTTTCTTTTTTTTCTTTTTTTTTTTTTTTTTTTCCAGCTGGCAGCATTGACAGTTGTTCTGAAATTCTTTAACCCAGAAAGGTAATTCTTTATGTATTGCTCATGAGTAGATGCTCGTCGCTT
This sequence comes from Pavo muticus, assembly GCA_016647715.1. Classification (NCBI taxonomy): domain Eukaryota; kingdom Metazoa; phylum Chordata; class Aves; order Galliformes; family Phasianidae; genus Pavo; species Pavo muticus. Next base: position 2,419,674 of record JACDJE010000096.1, on the reverse strand, counting down.
CTGGGCTAATATGCTGTGGTGCCAACTCTTCCCTTCCTGCAGAAAATGCAAGTGGAAGTGAAGAGGTGGAGTGAGAGCTGATGAGTAGTGGATGCCTCTCCCTTTCAGATATTTCAGAGCAGTCACTCCCTTACATGGGAGTGGTTCAGAGGTGTGCTGGGCAGGAGGGAGCTGCACCCCTTGGCTTCACAGCTCTTGTAGCTCTCTGGTAAAGGAGAGATTCTGTCCTGCTTTGTATCAATCTTGCTTCGCTTCTTTCTGATGAGAATGTTCCTCCAGGTCATAGGCTGTTAGCGGTCCCTCTGTGCGCATTAACACCTGCCAATGAGCCAATGTGCAGTATTGATGCTCAGCCAGCAGTAACCCCGCTGAAGTTCTTGACTGCTGCCTTTTCCACTTCGCTAAGGAATGGTCCCAGGAGCAGTCAGTCTTCATTGCCACCTTCTCATGCCCTTGTCCATGTTAACAAAGTCCTACAAAACTGAAAGCTCAGCTAAGGAAGTGCAACTTACTCTGCAAAAAAGGCATTTCTTCTCCCACTCTCCTTGGTTTTCTGACCAAGGATCAAATTTCAATGCCTAACCTGAAGTGTAATAAATACTATTTTCACATCATATACTTCTAGCAATAAGGTAAAAATCAAAGCTAAATGTGAGACATTTGTCTAGCTTGCTAGTTGTGACAAGCCACCGATAGGAGGCTAGTGTTTGGGCATAGTCCTGCCACGGTTGCCACAAAGGGCAGTGAGATCAGGAGTGGCACAGGGTAATGACTTGGCTCTCAGAGCTGCACACCGAGTGCCTCTCAGAGCTTATCTGGCAGCAGTCGCAGTGCAAGCTGTCACTTTCTTAGGAAAAGCATAAGTGAGATAGAGACACAGGTTTCAGATTATAAGACGAGAAGCAGCAAATGCACAATAAATTGGAAAGTGAATCTTTGGATTCCGCTTAAACCAGTGAATAGTGGAGGTTAGGCTTGCTGAGTGAGCACTTTATGACAGAGGTATTCATTATCTTCAGGAGAATTATCTACTCTTAGTTGTGAGTCATACTCCTCTCTTCACCATCCTAGTTCCTTATTTAACTGAGGAGAAACAAAATGCTGTGGGTCAAAGCCCAGCTTTGTATACTCAAAACAAACACACGCCCCACGCTTCAGAGTCACAGTCCATTCATAAATCAGCACTTTTCGGTACTTCCCGAGTCAAATAGTTAGGTAAGAGTAAAAAGGTGGGGAAAGAAATGTGCATACTCAGTACTAAAAAAAAAAAATAATCAGCTATACAAGAGCACAGATTAAACCCAGTTAAAAAAAAAAAAAAATTAAAGAAAGAAATCTTTTGGGAGGAGAATATGCACTGTCATGGTTGCTTCTGAAAGTTCATTTTGTGCAAAAATAACTCCATTTAGGCTAGTATGTCCTAACTAGAAGACCTTATTTTTACCA